>JAJJWW010001135.1:0-136613 GCA_023531295.1 Papaver armeniacum | reverse complement strand
TGAACAAATTATGGATCAAAGGGAACTTCTCGGAGCAATTTTTTTATTATGGTTGAGCAAATTTTTGGATCAAAGGGTATGTCTTGAAGCAATTTTTGGGTAACAGTGACAAATATATTGTTAAGATGCATATTGTGAGTCACGAGACACATATTGGGTCATGTTGGATGGGAAGTCAAATATACAGAGACTCATTGTTACTTTGCATCACATGACGAGATTTGGGAAGCAAATTTTTGGTCACTAAGTAACTTTAGGGACACCAAAATAATATTGAGTTATTGGATAAATTTAGAGGCGCAGTACTGGATTTTGGTTTACGGGTGTATTTTGGATCAAATCGAAAATTCCGAATTATGCAGAATTTAAGCAAAATGCAATTTATTTATTTTTTTAGAAATGAATTTAACATGTGGAGTATTTTTTTATTTTTTTGCTTTTATTTTTAAAACGAAATTTTAAACAAAGCTCTTGGTTGGTAGCCCAGCAACAAGCTTCGAACTCAAACACCTTTTTGAATAGCAATACTGTCTATGAAAATAAAACTACCAAAACACCTACTAGCATCTTTTGCTAACTATACAATTTTTTCACGCTTGAAAACACAAAGTATCTTCACCAAGTTCCCTAAGGTGGTGAAAGCTAAAACTCCCAAACGTAACCATGTGAAACACACTTGTCCAAATATTTAGTGTGTTTTCGTGAAACCGCACTCGAGATAGCCTTGGCATGGGACAAAAGAGCGAATGCCTTCACCGAGAAAGGGTGAGACACTGTGACATCCATACAAACATCTTGTCCATTTTCCCAATTAATCATATATTTTTTATTACCAAATCAAGATGAAAGAGTTATTACAAAAATGTTGTCTAGACAGGTCGAAACGTAAAAGACTAAACATACTTATAGAAATTTCAGCAAAATTGAACATGCCCATACAATAGGCAAGCCCATACAAGAAAAGACCAAAATTCATTACAAAATACGACTTGAAATCTAAAGTATGATCTATCCTCACTCTAGCACACCTAGGAAGGGTGGTTTATTGTCATAATACACAAATTCTCCTCTATTTAGCATGACTCCCTTATTGGCCAGTTTATCTGCTGAAAAACTAATTTCCCTGTATGAATGTCTGAATGATATTCTGTTCAGATTTTTCTTTATTGCATGCCATCTATTATTCACTATCCAAGGAATCTTACCTGCCATAAAAGCCATTATCACGTCCTTTGAGTCAAGGCTAAAACACACATTCATAAAGCCTCTCTTACTTGCCCATTCACCATTATGATCGGTGCCATCACCTCAGCTACATAATTGGTGGCAATTCCAATACCACCTAAAATAGCACCTACATATCTTCCATCATTATCCCTGCCAATACAACCAACTCTAGCTTGCCGAGTTTCCTTTAGCGACACCATCCATGAACAAATTAATAATTGGTTCATCTGGAAATTTGAAAAACATTCCTTCACCACATTAATACTCACCGGAACACCTTTAATATCAAAGGCAGATAGTACTTGAAAATCATACATATCACTCCATATTTTACCCCTCATTCTGATCTTTGCATTCCTTAGTAAAGCTCGATATTCGCATTAACTTGCACCCAGTTTGGAGTTTTTTCTTCATACATTTTGTTGTTTCTACTAAACCATATCTCCACCATGGCAGTACAAGCAATAATTAACCACACTGATTTACTTTGGACTCTTATGCTTCACGACGAGTTTAGTACCTCCTCAAAGTTTAAATGAATTGAGAACATAAAAATTTCCATGAGCAGTGCCAATTTTTTTCACTAAAACTACATTGCCATAGTATGTGCTCCATATTGTCTTGTTCATCACCACACAAATAGCATTTAGAAACTATGTTAAAACCTTTTTTTCTAACTGTTTCCTCTGTTGCACAAGCTCCTCTAGGAATTTTCCAAACATTCAAAGATGTATATGGATGTAGAAAAGGATCCCATACCTTTTTGGCCCATGCTCTTTGGAGGAAATTTAGTTCTAACTTCTTTGAGTTGCATTGGCTACTAAGAATTTCCTCATTAAATCACTCGCACTCCAAATTCTTTTATCATCTCCGTCCCACCTAAATGAGGTAAGTCATTCATCTCGAAAAAATTGATTCAAAGCTATTGGAGTTTGCCATTTTCCATTGCTTATTAAGTGTTCCACTTTCCGGTCTAGATGTTGTTGAATAAAGTTGTTATCTGGATATCTCTCGGCTAGTGTATAATCAAACACCCACTTATCATTCCACACTGATATGTTTTTCCATTACCCACCAACCATCTCGGAACCTTCATTTATATCTTGAATCACCCACTTTAAACCGAGCCATATTGAAGATTGTTTATATGACTTAGTCCATTCACCTTTTTTATTCATAAACTTAGCCTTCATGAATCTTGTCCACTCTTAAATCCTCAGTCATGATTCTCCATCAGTTTCATTAATAATGCTTTATTGATCACCTCCAATCTTCTGATACCCAAACCTCCTTCAGAAATAAGAGCATTTACTTCTTCCCACTTCACAGTTACTAACTTCTTTTCAGCTGGATCTCCAGTCCACAGAAAGTTTCTAATAATTCTCTCACATTCTTTTATCACCACCTTTGGCCACTTATATCTTGACATACTAAAAATTGGATAGCTATAATACAAATTTAACTAGTGTAAGTCTAGAAGGAAAAGCCAATAAAGTACCTTTCAACTAGCAAGCATATCTGCATCATTTCTACAATCCCCCATACTTGATGTACTCTCACTCTTCCAGGATTAAGTATAACCCCAAGATACTTATCCGGAAATTCGTATAGCTCCATTTGCGGATGCTCATCAATTTTTTTTTTTCTAGTGTCGATGTAGCTCCAACAAAACATTTACTTTTCATCTTATTGATCACCTTTTACCAATCATTTTGATAACTAACCAATAACTCCATTAGCTTATCCAAGGATTTCTATGTCCATTGCAAAAACACAAAATATCATCTCAAAAAGTAAATGAGAAGGTTGGACACCATTTCTTTCTTTGAACCATTGCACGAATTTTTCCTTCTTGCACCATTTGAGTTAAATTTCTACTCAAGACTTCTTCAGCTATCACAAAAAAAATGGGAGACAGTGGATCTCCTTGTCTCAACCCTCTTCTTAATTCAAAGAAGCCACAAGGACCCTCATTTACTAATACTGATATTCTAGCTGAAGTAAACAAGATTCTTAGCCAATTAATCCCAACTCCTGAGAAACCAAATCTTCTTAGCACTTCAAAAAGAAATTCCCAACTCAGGGAATCATAGGCCTGAGAAATATCCAATTTCAACCCCACATTACCTCCCCTTCTCTTACTGTTCATTTCATTAATCAACTCAGAAGCCAACACTATCTTTTCATGTATAGTTCTGCCCTTTATAAAAGCACCTTGTTGACTGGAAACCAATTTATTCACCATACTGCTGAGTCTTGTAGTTATTATTCTAGTGATTATTTTGAAACTGAAGTTAGCCAATATAATTGGTCTAAACTGTTCAGCCTTTTTTGCACCTTTCACTTTTGGTAATAGAAACAAGAAGTTTGAATTGAAGCCTTTAGGAATAAATCTGCATCTCCAGCAGTATTGAATAGCATCTATCAGATCCTGCCATACTACTTCCCAATCAAACTTATAAAAACTTCCAGGGAATCCATCTGGACCAGGAGAAGAATTTGCATCCATCCCAAAAACAGCTTTTTTGATCTCCTCACAAGAAGGAACAACATCCAAAACAATATTATCTTATGTAGTAAGTACTTTTGGAATCACCTCAACAATGTCATTTGTAAAATTAACTGATTGCTTCTTAAATTTATTTTGAAATTGCTCCACTAACATGTTTTCTATTGCAGTTTGATCAGTAACCACAATACCATCCTTATCTTCCAGTTCAACAATTGCATTTTGAGCTTGTCTTATTCTCATATTTTCATGAAAAAAAAAGCAGTATTAGCTCCACCACCTTTAACCCATTTAACTCTTGATTTAGCTTGCATAAGTGCATTATATTGTTGAACAGCTACTTCATGTCTCCCTCTAGTAGTAACTAAATCATTCAGTAAATTGATATTCTCATGATCTGCATCAGATAGTAATGAAGCACTCATAACATCTTCTTCAGTTTTTCGAACTTTTTTTCTTAAGTCCCCAAAAACATTCCAATTCCACTGTTTTACACTTTGTTTAAATCTTTTGAGTTTAAAGATAAATTGGAAAGCTGGATTACCTTTACATGGTTCACTCCAAGATTGTTTTATTAGATTAAAGAACTCTGGATGAGTAGTCCAAACATATTGATATCTGAAAGGTATATTTAAAGGTTTTGGAATTCGTACCACAGATCCAAGTAAAGCTCCATGATCAGAAACCCCTCTAACTCCCACCTTGTAACCCCATCCCTCATATAATTCCAGCCATTTGACATTGATGAAAGCTTTATCTAAATCACACAAAATTCTCTTTTTTTCCAACTCGTTGTTACACCAATTCAAGTTCTTGCGACTTGCATTAACTTGCATAAATCCAAACATTCTCTAAAATCTTGTTTGGAAACCCTCAAAGGTCTTCTTCCTCCCTTTTTTCATCAATATTAAGCACAACATTAAAGTCACCAATTACTAACCATGGACAATCCATTTCACTAATATTTTACCAGTTCTTCCCAAAGCTCCCTTGATTAATAGTCAAACAATCAAAGATGTACTCCTGTGACCATAACATTACCAACTGCTACTGTGATTGGTTGTTTGGTGATAGAGACAAAAGTAGGAGTAACTAAACTTTGATGCCAGAATAACCATATATTGGCCTTTTCATCTTGAACAGAGTTATGAATTAATTTCTTACTCATACCTGGTAGCTTTAAACTTTTTATGGAATTCCCAGTAGTTGTTACTTTAGGTTCAGCTATCCACACCAATGCAAGACAAAATTGATTAACTAAAAATTTTAGTTTATCTTTGGCTCTCAATCTTTTCAAGCCTATGATATTCCATAACAAAACTTTCATTGAGAAGAGTTAGATTGAGAAGTTGAAGGACTTCTCATACCTTTTGTGGTAACTGAATTTACTGTGGCTGCATGTTTTCTTGTTGTTACATTAGGAATATGTTTCATATTCTTTCCTTTAACATTTTTCCCCACCACCTTATTATTTCCATTACTAGCTATTGAAGAACTGCTACCAACATCAGCTTGCAAGTCCTCAGCCACTTCTCTTAAAATTTGGAATTTATTAGAATTTATCTGACTTCCACCACCTTGGACCATGTTAACAGAACCAATCTTGTTCTTCCCTGAAAGTGTAATTATCTCTTTGACAACTTCTTGTCCTATGGAGCCAGTTATCGATTCTGAAATTACTTTCTGCAGTGAAAGTGTAATTACCTTGGACCATTAAGTAATTTTTCTGCAGATAATAATGGAATTTTTTTTTAATATCAAGAGTAAACTGCTTATCATAAGACCATCCAATTTCTCTTCAGAAGGTAATATTGGAGGCACAATAGCATCCACTGTTTCATCTTCACTAAATAAGAGATCATCAACTTGTTGTTGCATTGCTTTTTCTTCATTAGTAAGACAAATATCAAATCCACCATTAATTTTTGCTTTAATTTGGTTTACATTGTTTTCTTTCTTTTCTTACTTGCTCCCTGCCAGAATTAAAGTTATATCTATTTGCTCTACATTCAGATGCCAGATGACCTACCACCTTACAATGACTGCAAAATTTAGGTACTTGAGGAATTTGGACTTCTTGAATAAAGCTTCCATACTTTGTTTTAATAACAATTTGGTTTGGAATATGTCTTGATAAATCCACTTCCACAAGAACACTAGCATAATAAACTAATTCTCTCTTCAAAGTAGTTTCATCCACTTTTATAGCTCTACCAAATCTTTCACCTAAATCCATTATGATTTTTTCTTTCCAATACTCCATTACCAAACCAGGAAAATGAATCCAAACAAAAGAAGTAGTCATTTTTTGAGCAGCTGGATTGAAATTAGGCTCTCATTCTCTCAATTTTAAAGTTTATGTTTCAACCATCTAATATCCATTCCAAACATATTTCATATCAATTTCATTATTCAGTTTAATTATGAAAAAACCTTTACCAAGAGGAATCATTTGACAATTACCTGTAAGCTTCCATTGATTTTTGAGTGATGCTACAACTACAACAAACTTCATCTTCACAAAATCCGATCTACCAATCAGACTAAATTTCCATTCATTTAAACTTTCATCTATTTCCTCATCTGATATGTAAAGAGATGGAGGTTCACTTAGATCACTTTCCTCTAAGGGATTTTTACCATCACCAAAATTAGATCTAAAATGAGATGTATTCATTCTTATCCCGAAATTATTAACACCGTTAACAGGTTTTTCAGGTGAGCAATCCATGAAAAACACCTGAATTAATGATTGAATCCATCAAGATGTAAGAATTATTCAACGAAAAACACCTAAAGAATTTGGATTACGCACTGAAAACGAGAACTGAGAAGAAATTTTTTTTCTGAGTTAATCGCCGATCTTCGGAGCTCAACTCAGTCCAATTTTACATGTGGAGTACAATTTCTTTTTATATGTGTAATGGGTTTGGCCATAATTGAGGTGGTATGTCAAGTCTGTTATTAAATTTAGATGTCTTGATTTAGTCTATTAAAGTTAGTTTCAGACTAGTTTAGGTTATATGGTAGAATCACGTAATTCACTCAAGTTACCTTTGAAGACCGCACGAAGGCGTCATTTGAAAAACCCTATCAAGGTTAGTCACAGAGACTCTAATTTTCTTTGTGGACTCTTTTCCCTTCTACTTATCGATCTTCCGAAGCAAATTCAAAGACTTTTGTATCAAGCAAAATGCAAAGAAAGAACTCATCATGGACTAGCCAGTGTATTTTCTTCGATTTGGACACTCATTAGCCAAGTGACCGAGAACTCTATAATTGAAGTACTGTGGCATATCTTCATCATCACTTTCTTCGTCTACCTTTTTAGAGGGAACACAATCATGTGGTTTGGCTGATGATGATGGAATTTTTCTTGAGAACCGTTTATTTCTCTTCTTGAGAAAATCTTTAAATTGTCTTGTAATAAGAGAAACCGAATTTACAACATCTTCATCTGATAATTCGTGAACAAGAACTTTCTCAGAGCTGCTAACACTATCACTTTTCTCAAGCACATTAGTGTTTTTAAGTGCTTCTAATGCAATATTTTTATCAGATTAGCTTGATGTTCATAGACAAAGATATTTAACTTTCCAACATGGGTACTTATAGAAAGAATAGTAAGATCGTTTCCTGCGGTGATGACATGTTTCTTAGACTCGTATTGATTACGCTCGTTCCCGTCCTTTGCTTCAGGGCCCGTCCCTCAGTGTGGTCAGTATCCAACCCTGGATCGATATAACATAGAACTAGAAAAGGTCGCACTGCACGGGCCGAGTAAATTGAAAAGAGACAAATAAAGGAGAATCTATCTTTATTTTTCTCTGGGAATTTCTTCTATTTTCATATGATTTGTTCATTTTTAGATTCAGAATCGGTCCTAAAAAGCTTTGTAGATTTGTTGCGAAGAACACTTGCCCCAACCGTCTTACTCATCTCACGTGGAACCCAGAATGAGAGAACTAGCGGCCTATCCCTTATAGCGCTATTACAACTTCAAGACTACTTCTTCTTACTACCATTTATAGGTCGCCTATTTGAACGGCGTTCTTTTTATCGGTCACAATAAATCTAGGATGCTCTCGCCTCAACTCAAGTTTTAGCTTGTGCAAAACCTAGGATTCGACAATACTAACAGAGAGAAGGTCTACCCGCCCTATTTCGAAAGCATCGATGCAAGGTCCTCTGGCTCCTTACATTGAAACTAGAAAGTTTAAAGCAGACGAGGCTATTGGAGCATTAACCCTTATCTTAGGGAAATCCTTCAAACCAGGATCGCTTTAATGTAAGGGCGGTTCTTATACCCATAGCGATCAAACTCCTGTTCAGTCGAGTTCTAGGTGGGTTAGGCCTACTTTTAGTCTCGCCCCTCTCCTTGGCAGTCGAGTCTCTTTGAGCCATTTAAACCATAATCATGAGAAAGTGCATAAATATACTCCTGAAAGAGAAGTGGATATAGGAAGTCTTGTTGCCGAGATTTATCTATTTTTGACAAAAAAATGCTTCAGCTCGCATCTAAGTTTGGGTATAGCGGGACTTGAACCTGTGACCATTAGTTAACGTGGAACAGATCGATTCCTAAGGATCTCGAAGAGAGGATGACTAAGCCACTTTACAAGCAGGCAAATACGAGCAAGTAATACATATAGTTTATTAATATATTAACTAGTTATCGTATCTTTTATTTCATTTCTTCTGGAACAACCACAAAAATGTTTTTGATTATGGATCTACTACCAGAAACTCAATGCGTAATCTGGGTAGCGATCTACTTGTGTTAAAAATCCAATCGGAAAGTCAGAACGTAGTGCTAAGGTAGTTGTTCGTACTAAGTGCCACGATCGTGGGATATCATTGAGAAATAGGAATCAGTGTTATCAAAGTCTTTCCTACAATTATTTCTAGTATGAAATGAGACGCGTTGATCTAGTCGCCACCGGAGCCACAAAGGACTATCTAAATTTATTCGTTTCTGCCGATAAGCTCCGGTCATTCTTCCTAAATTGGTGTCCAATCCTAGCTTTGGTACAGGTCACGTGTTCCCATTAGCAAGAACCTTCTCTTATAAATGAGTTGTTTAGTCCTTTCAATAAAAGGTACACTTTTTTATGGAAATAAAATAATACTAAAACTAAATGAAGTACATTGAATGTACAGAAATGGCTATAACAGAGTTTGTCTTATTCGTATTAACAACTAATAATTGTTGTATTATCAATAATGAGGAACTGATCGTAGCGGGTTGTTTTACCGGTTTCATTCTCTTGACTCGTAGGAGATTTGGAGATACCTTCCAAGCTGGGAATATTCTTTCATTATGTTGGTAGAAGTCTTTTTAGACTCCTTTCAATCGAGTCTCTTTGATCCTCTCGCATACGCTCGAATTTTAGATTATTTTGGATGAAGATTCAGATAGGTAGAAAAGTTATGAACCGACTAGCTACTTGAAAGGCGACTCCGAAGCTTATATGCCCATATTCATGATCCTTAGCTGATTTGCGACTAAGGAGCCGATATGTGTTGTAGTTACATAAGTGAATAGATAGCAGATATGCGACAATCATTGGGGACGAGGCAATTCAAAGTCAAAGCTTTCTCACAGATTCTTATTATGACCCCCCCTAACCGGGCAGAAACCACCTTTTCTAGTGGGCAAAATCTAAGCACTTTTATAGTTGTAGATTTCCGACCTAGCCTATTTTTCAAAGACAGGATTCGGAACTTGCTACAATTTTTCTTGAATAGCCTTCATTCTTATGTCGAAGGTCGCTTTAAAAGTCTGACCTAAACTCTTTCGACTGTATAGAATAAAACCAATAAAACAACCAGCTACTATCATTTCTTCATTATAGATTGAGATATTCTCTGTTCTGGACCATGAGAAGCTAGTGCAAGCTGAGTTTCCTCTTTCCCTGGGGAAAAATATATGGATCACACCCCTTAGCTTCGGTAAATTTACTTCGACGAAAAGGGGGCGAAAATTCTCTGAATCCTTGCCTTGTTATTTGAAAAGAGCCCTACTAATACAGAATCTTTAATTCAGTCAACTACAAAAGATAGAAAATCCTCAAATATCAACAACCAAGGCCCTGAAATAGAGATGATCATGGAAAAAGTAAAATATTTGATTTGATCCATTTCGAGAAAGGCTATCCCTAGCAGCATCGAGGCTCTATGGGAAGAGAAATGGATGCGATAAGAACAGGGACCAACGTTAGAAACGAAAAAAAGAAGGAGGGTCCTGGTAGGAGTAATTTCATGGAATAATTAAAAGGGCCTCACTTTTCTCATATGAGACCATTTTGCGCGGTTCAGGGAGCACTTGAGTCAGCCGACGGCGCCCGGGGACCACTTCAAATCTTTATTTTCGAGAGGGATGATCAACTCCGCAAATATCTATCGAAACTTGTGTTAGAAAAAACGGGTTTGTTTTTTCTTTTGAATTGATAAAAGCAAAAGTTATTTTTGGATAAAAGCAAAAACTGTCTGGTTAAAAACAAAAGATGTTTTCTGATTAAAGCAAAAGCTGCTTTTCTGAAAAGTCAAGTTTTCGATTAAAGCAAAAGCATGCACTATTTTCACTAGACATAACCAAGAAATGTGAGAATCTTATCGAATTTTTTGTGTCATACACATGGGTTTCTCTCCTCTTGTTTCTAACGTTTTGAACACTTATAAAAGAGAGAGTAGAATGACAAAAAGTAGAGAACTCTTATGTTTTCAAGAGAAAAGTGAAAAACAAAGAAAAGTCTTCATCTTGTTTTCCTCCTTTTTTTGCTTTGGTTTTCCTGTTTTTGAGTGAAAACAACTCAATATTAATTGCTCTATCTTTAGTGAAAAAGAGAGTAGGAGAGTAAAAAAAGAAAACAAGTTTTGTTCTTCAATTTTTTTTTCTATGTTTCGTGTGGAACAAGGTGGTTTCACTGAGTCATTTTCACTGCCAAGTTCTTAGGGCGTTCTCTTGTATGCTACAAGAAGGAATGCTAACGATAGTTGTATCCTGGAGGCAACTCGCCAATGAAGCTATAGCATCTCTCTGTTTAGAGGAGTAGCAGGCGATATTGTCTTTAGGACATCGTATTATATACGTGCCTCTATCAATTTTTGCTCCGCAAGCTACTCGACGTGATGCATCCACCAAGTTTCTGCAAATCAAGATAAGTATCACTTGTGCTTATTCAATTTATTTTTATTATTGTTGTCAATATTCCAACAATCTAAAGACAATATGCTACTCTATATTTTGTAACAACAATAAAGGAAAAATATTGTTGAGCAATCAGACTACTAAGTTTAGTGGAAAGAGTCATAAATCATTTGGCTTCAACAATATAAGTTGATTTGTTTGTTTATAGTTGGTGTTTGACTAACTTTGGAAAACTAAAGATGTTCCTCTTTTTAGTGGAAAAAAATAAATAAAATAATAATAATAATTAAAAGTTGGTTGAGCTAAAGAGTTTTTAGTTTATCTCTTAACTCATAAGGAATTTTGTTAAATCCTTTGACCAAGTTGTAGGATACATACTGATTGATACCCTCTCCAAATTTTGTAATTTTTGAAACTGTAAAAGTATTTTTTTAACATTTTACAAAATCAATGAAAGAACAAAAGTTAAAGTTATATTGAGTTGTAGAGTTTTGGGTTTATCTCTTAACTCAAGAAGAGTTTTGTTGAATGCTTTTTACAAAAACTAGTAAACATGTTTATTGTTCACTCCACAAAATTCTATGATTTTTAGAGTTGTAAAAGTATTTTTTACATATTTTACAAAACTGTAAAATGTTTATGTAATTTCTGACCGGCAGAAAAAAAAGAAAAAAAAAACTCAGCTGAAAAAATTAATTTATTCTGGCATAACTATGAGTTTTTGGAAATGTTGATCTAAATAAGATATTTAGTTCTGGATCTTATCTTTAAGCCCCCTTTTGATTTATCTAATTTGGATATGCGGTTTGAGAGATAAGGTATTTGGAAGATTGTTGTGCATGTCTGTCCAGAAAAATGTGAAATGTGTGTAATCTCTTGATTATATGTCTACCAACCTTTGATTAGTGATGTGCTATCACTTTGGGAATATCATGGGAACCTGTAGTAATGATTACTTAGAGGACATTTAGTTGAAATTTAATTCTCATGATAACTTAAGCATGTAGCTAGCAACCAATTCCTATGACAAGAGCAATAATCTTTTGTAGAGGTAAATTTGTATTACTTTGTCAAGGAAAAATATGATCTTGATCAGTTGTATATGAACTTTGTTTATGTTCAAAATCACTTGGATTATATATGTTTGTGTAACATCAATTTACTTAAATCACATATTTGGTAAACAAATGTGGTGCTACAAGAAGATTGTGTGCTTAAATTTATTTGTGAATCCACAAAGCAAATGGTTTTAATTCCCAATCTTTTATGAGATACTAATGATGGCTCGTATCTAATGTTGAGGTACAATTACTTGACCCAACAAGAAGATTGGTTAATACTGGGAGTGCTAAAATGCGTGCTCCAGAAGAAGCGTGTGAGTCTTCTACCAAAAGGACCAAGGTATGAAAGCATTTCTTTGAGAAACTCAACTATCAAAAATAGTTGAAGGAAAAAATAGGTAAAAAGATTTCAGGTATGGACATCATCATTCTCCACATGTACATTATGCTCTAAATATAATTTACAATAGTTATCTACTTTACTATGAGATATGATATTTGGAAATAAGTTCATGTAATACTTTGAACTGTTAGCATAAGAGAACATGGGGATTAATAGATAAAGTGAAGCTTGTATGCTATTAATTGATAATGAATACATGAACATGTTAAGTCATAATTCTGTTGGTAGGATACCATAATTTTATTATGCAGCGTGTGTTAAATGACACAATATAACAACATGTTGAGAAATCTCGGTAACTATGGGGGTGTAAAATAAGAAATATTTATTTTAATCTTCCAAGAAGATTGTGCAAGGTGCATAACCTATATTTGTGTTCTTGACCTGTATACTTAAAATGTGGGGGGTGTATCAGCTATTTCGCCTCCAAAGCAAATCAAAATTTTGACTTAAGATTATGGATTCCTAACCTATCCTAAGCATGCTAGTGCATATAGGTTAATGGTCATAAGATTTGACATCAATAACATTGGGATGAACACTGTAGTGCAATCTAGAGATGCTTTGTTTTTTGAACATATAATTCCTTTGAGGATTGGACCTCGAAAAGGATCTTGACAGTCTCGCATATCTTCCTTCGACTAGTCAACACCGTCTCAAGATGTTGAAACTGGACATAGTAGAAGTAAGAGAGTTAGAAATTAGACAAGTTTTATCCTCGTCTATGTGACCTTTATGGTAGAGTCTGGACAATGAACCCAAAGGGAAGTTATATGTTCTTCCGAATAGTCTTCAAAAGGAGACCTTGGTAGATGGGACTGTAGGGAAATACCTAGTATGGTTATGGGTTATAACCAAAAATTAAGGAATAAATTTTTTTTGACACTTATTCACCTGTCACTAGAATCACTTCTGTTAGGATGATGATTATTATTGCTTTTATTCATGATTTGAATATATACATCAGATGGATGTTAAGACTGCATTTTTAAATGGTGAATTAAATGTAGAAATTTATATGTACCAACTAAAAGGTTTTTTGTTGTGAAAACAAAGTATGTGATTAAATTTCTGAATGGTTTAAAACAAACACCTGAACAGAGGCATGAAAATTTGATCATGTGATGATATCAAATGGTTTAAGATATGATTAATATGTTTACATTAAATATGAGGATGATGCTTATGTTACTGTATGCCTGCATGTTGATGATAAGCTCACATTGACAAGAACATTATTTTTATTAATACCACTAAAATCATGTTGAATGAGAACTTTGACATAAAAGACTTAGACCCTATTGATGTAATCTTAGGGGTAAAAGTCAGAGACACGTCTGATGAATATAGTCTTAGTCAATTTCATTTTGTTGAAACCATATTAAATAATAATCAAGGTCAGGCTAAACCTGCTTCTACTCCTTGTAAACCCATTTTTAACCTGATAAAGAACAAGGGTGACGGTGTTTCTCAAATTTTGAGTATTCTTGAGTAATTAGCAGTCTTATGTAAATTGATTAATTGTATAAGACTTGGTATTGCTTACTTTATGAGTAGTTTTAGCAGGTATACTTGCAACACTGAGTAGGATCACATGAATTCTCTCAACAGAGTTTTGCGCTACTTGAGAGGCACTTCAGACTTTTGCTCAAGTTTTGGGAAGAATCCTGTTGCGACAGATGGGTGACGTGATGCCAACTGGATGTAAGACTCAGATGAGTCAAAATCCACTAGTGGGTATATCTTCAAACTTGGAGGTGCGTCTGTGTCATGGAAGTCTTCCAAACAGACATGTATAGCTCGATCCACTATGGAGTCTGAGTTTATAGCCTTGGAGAAAGCTAGAGAGGAAGCTAAATGGATACGAGGTTTCCTGGGAGGAATTCCACTCTGGCCCAAGCCCGTGTCTTCGATCGCAATCCACTGTGACATTCAAGCTTCTATTGGTTGCGCAAAGAACAGTGTATACAACGGAAAGTCTATACATCTACAAAGAAGACACAAAACGGTGAAACAACTACTCTCTACTGGTATTATCTCTATAGACTTCGTAAAGTCCAAAGATAATATTGCAGATCCTTTGACGAAAGGTTTATCTAGAGAGGTAGTTAGATCCACATCGAGGGGGATGGGACTTAAGCTCATGGAATAAATCACCATGAAGGATACTCAACCTTGTGAATGGAGCTCCAAGATCAAGGTTCAATGAGACAACTAATTTATGGTGATATCGAGAAAGCACTATCTTTGTCCCTCCCTATGGTGTAACCGTGTGATAGTGCTGCCTGCATAATTTAGGATGATCTGTTGAGATCTTAATGGGTTCCATGGCTTTGTTTAAAGCGGGGTGTGGCAGGACACTCTTAATGGACTCACCTATGTGAATGTTGGAAGTGGGGGCCGCTTCCTATGAGAATTTGAGATGATTCTCTAGAGACATTCATTAAGTCTGGGATTTATCCCACGGCCAAAACGGGCACAACGGCAAGAGCTTGGCAGCTTGCGGTGGAGACATCAAGTGTGGTTGTTATTTCTGAATTGCATTCACTGTTGGCGGTTCAAGACATTGTGTTCACCGTTACAACAAGCATTTCCGGTAACCTCTCACTAAGTTAAGGTTCAATCTTTAGGACACCTTAGCCTAATTTTGATGCCTTCTGTTTTCTCGCATTTTATCGATATGTTTTATCATTCATGTGGGGGATTGTTAGAAAAAACGGGTTTGTTTTTTCTTTTGAATTGATAAAAGCAAAAGTTGTTTTTGGATAAAAGCAAAAGCTGCCTGGTTAAAAACAAAAGATGTTTTCTGATTAAAGCAAAAGCTGCTTTTCTGAAAAGCTGTTTTCTGATTAAAGCAAAAGCATGCACTATTTTCACTAGACATAACCAGTAAATGTGAGAATCTTATCAGAATTTTTGTGTCATACACATGGGTTTCTCTCCTCTTGTTTCTAACGTTTTGAACGCTTATAAAAGAGAGAGTAGAATGACAAAAAGTAGAGAACTCTTATGTTTTCAGTAGAGAAAGTGAAAAACAAAGAAAAAGTCTTCATCTTGTTTTCCTCCTTTTATTTGCTTTGGTTTTCCTGTTTTTTGAGTGAGAAACAACTCAATATTAATTGCTCTATCTTTAGTGAAAAAGAGAGTAGGAGAGTAAAAGAGAAAACAAGTTTTGTTCTTCAATTTTTTTTTCTATGTTTCTGTGTGGAACAAGGTGGTTTCACTGAGTCATTTTCACTGCCAAGTTCTTAGGGCGTTCTCTTGTATGCTACAAGAAGGAATGCTAACGATAGTTGTATCCTGGAGGCAACTCGCCAATGAAGCTATAGCATCTCTCTGTTTAGAGGAGTAGCAGTCGATATTGTCTTTAGGACAGCGTATTATATACGTGCCTCTATCAATTTTTGCTCCGCAA
This sequence comes from Papaver armeniacum, assembly GCA_023531295.1. Classification (NCBI taxonomy): domain Eukaryota; kingdom Viridiplantae; phylum Streptophyta; class Magnoliopsida; order Ranunculales; family Papaveraceae; genus Papaver; species Papaver armeniacum. The sequence continues at coordinate 120,848 of JAJJWW010001135.1, read as the reverse complement.
GCTACTCGACATGATGCATCCACCAAGTTGCTGCAAATCAAGCTAAGTATCACTTGTGCTTATTCAATTTATTTTTATTATTGTTGTCAATATTCCAACAACTTGAACCAGTTGGTCAGAAAAATGTTATCATATACTTCTTTCTACGCTGGCTTCCATCACAATGAGGTCATTCCCGATTTGAAATACTCGAACATTCAATTCTTTTTTTAAAATGCCATATTTTTCCATTCTTCACTTCCTCTCTTTCGCAGTCGAGTTCCTAAAGAACCTTGGCAAAGAAGGGCGTTAGGAGATATACGAGCGGAGGCATTTCCTACTTATGAAGTGGCTTAGTCTTCCTCTCTTCTTCAATCGACCGACAACGCGGCTGCTTCATTTCGTCTAGTGAGAGCGCTTTGTCTTTATTAGCGCTCCGTGGATCTCATAGGTCTATTTTCTTTGACTTGGATTCTTACTTCCCAAACAAAGCCTCCTACATCTATATATAAACACTGGTTCATCAAGAATACACAAGAAAAGCACTTCGAATTGTTGATTCACCGAGCAGTTCCAGAGGTCGCTGTCTCCTCAGCAGTTGAGTTTAGTTATTCCTTCTAGCAAATTAAATAGCTGAGACGAAAGTGCAGTATTCTAAAGTTTGAGCTTCCAAAAAAGAGGAACAGATTGACCCTCCCGAAATCAACTACTGACTTCGCTCGTCTCGCTTGTTTGTCACCCCAAAATTCTATGAAACACAAGAAGCTCATTGAATGAAGCGGCTGTCATCGGCCGATCTCCTTGTGGCGAAAACAATTGATTCTTTTCTTCCTTGAAAGCCAGTGGATACTAGAGCCATCAAAACGGTAGCTACTAAAGCATAAACTGCGCATCTTTCCTTCCCCGCGAGCAGGCATCGCTCTTTCATGTGTCCTTCCCATTGATCCCTTTCACTAGTGTATTGGTTACTCCCTATCCGTTCCAGATTTTAGTTTTAGCATTGTAAATAAGTCAAACTTGGTAAGGAAATCATAGCATCCAGTTTTAGAGTTTACCAAATCAGAGGTGGTAAACCATAGGTTTGATCCTGTAGAATCTGACCCATTTTCTCATCGAGCGAAGGGTACGAAATAAGTCATTTTATTCTTTGAGGGCAGAATCAATAACGACATTCATACCTAGGCTTCTCGGACCCGATGAAACCGCTCCAGCAGGATGCCCCGAATGAAGATATCCAACGGACTTGAAAAGCCACCTACAGACGCTTTACGCCCAATCATTCCGGGACATCTGTCTTAGAGTGCTCAGTTTTCCATAGAGAGATCCAATCATCAAAATCAATAGAAAGGCCATCATGGACCAAGATACATAAGATTCAAACAGACGATTCCCTCTTCTACAGTGCTGAAAAGATCATACCAATCCAAGCTAAACATATAATGGTCCTAAAAGACAGTCCTTCGAACCTGACTCTATAAAGTAAGCAATTAAACTAAAATATCACTTGTTTCTACCCAAGACTGTTAAAGCATAGCTCTGTTGAACCCACCAAGCGTTGGTATGTCAAGTTTGGTTGTCATATTTTAGTGAACCAAAACTCATTTAAAGAGTCGCTTAATTATTTACTAGAGTCAACTTCGTATAGGTTTACTAGAAATTTATTAGGATATGAGACTTATAAGTATTACGTGAAGACTTGAAGAATGTGAAGAAGTAAGGAGCTACAACGACGACATCATCATTCCACTTGAGGTTAGTAATATTTGACTTGAACTGATTCATTCCCTAACGTATCTTTCAAGTCGTGCATATTGAAAACATAACTGCAAAGCTGTGAATGATTATACTCTAGTTAGACATAGTATTAAGGAATTACAATACGAACTATAACGTCTATCTTTTGAACCTTGTATATAAGACATCGACATAATCGTATGAATGCTATTGTGATTATGTATGGGTATGAGTGAAGATTTCTTCCTAGGAAACAATGTTTTACATTCGTTTAAAAGAAGTACAATTGATAAACGTGTTTTATGAATCGAAAGGGAAATCGCTATGCTTATTGGTATTGTTATTCATTGTAAATATTTGGATTACCAATATGTGTGCTTAGTATAACCGCTCATAACTTTTTTATGTATCTTGGTAAAACTATTCACAAGGCCTGACTTTTGTATTGGTATGACTTTTATTAGTGAAACCGATCTTTAGTAATCACCTGAGATGGTATGATCGATTTGTTGTAATTGGTATGACCAACTCTAGACATTGGGGAACCGATCCTAGTAAGAGGTGCAACCGATCAAAAGTGTGTGAAATCGATCCTTGTAAGAGGTGCAACAAGTCTTAGTTATTGGTAACCGATCCTATGACTTGTGCAACCAAATACAAGTTAAATACCATAAATATGTGGTAACCGATCCTAGTACCTAGTCAACCAAATTTTGGAAAGCTAGTGTGACCGATCCTAGTACCCACATGGAGGTAGAACCGAAACTTGTTTTGGTAGAACCGTGAAACCCATTAATGGTGATTTGATAGGATAATCAATCACATAGTTCTTGGAAGTCGGATGAACCAATTCTAAACTTGTTTGCAAGTGTGGAAAATCGGTTCCAAGATTGTAAATATGAAAAAGGATTTACAAAGTAAAGATGTCGACATACTTTGAACATGTGTAGTAACTCTTATCTTTTATTGTTCAAAGATATTCCTTAATAGCTAAAGGAGAATCCCGGATCGAAATAAATTGAGAATCTTTTAATTAAGGTTTTTAGTTTTATATGCTTTTAATTTCCAGCAATTAAAATGAATATCTTTAGAAAATAAAAATTGGTGATGTGCATTTACTAATTGGAGATTTTCTACTTAGATTTCGGTCAATATTTGGACAAAGCATTTCCAGGAATTATGGAAACCGAATTTGGAAATATATTGCATATCTTGAGAATATTTTCGGTTTTGGAAATTCCTTGGTGTCCAAACTTCCTTGGTCTATAAATATTGAAGTTTGCATTTCGAGCAAACTAATCCTTAGAGCCAGCAAAAATACCTTGTTGTGTTGTTACTGGTGGAGCCGTCTATTCGGAGAGAAAAGTACCCTAATTAGGCGAAATCTCTTACGACCGCTCGTTTTAAAGACTTCTGTGGGATCAAGAAGCTCTACGAGTACCGTTGGTGGGAAACTAGATAATTGCAGTATTATTGGTTTTCGATTTGATTTGATTGACTAACGGTTGTTGAACTTTGATTGCACCTAGTTTGTTTATTCTTCATAATCTTCTCTTCTGATATAAGATTCACTCAAACTATATCGAAGTGTCGACGGGATCTTTATAACTGTTTGTAGATCTAAAGGCGTCTTGTGATAATCCATTGTTAACAGACTCCGTTCTGTGCGTGATTGATCACAAGAGATTCAAGTTGTGGTGTGCAGGTGTTTATTGAAGATTAAAGAAGATTTGAAGACATAGAAGATTTCTGATTTAAATTCATAATCTTTGGTGTGCACAAAACTTGATCGGTTGGGGATCCAACTATAATCGGTTTATCTTTGTGATAGATTTGATTGATTAGTTGAGTAGATCGGCATCAATACAATTCTTTGTGATTCAAAGTATTGATTGCATAATCTTAACAATTACTTTGGTAGTTGTTTAAAAGATAGATCTGAGAACCTGACAAAGGAGTTTATTGAGATAAATGGAAGAGCCTTTTGTCAAACTCATATCACGTTGTTTGAAAAGAGTTGTTACCGAACAGATTTATTGTTCCTTTACTGTTTGGAATACGAACCAAAGGAATTGTTCCAAGTATGTGAATTAATACAAGTTGGAGGCGCAGGGATACAGACTGAACTAGGTGAACTATAGGTTTAGTTGCTTGGTCTAAACTATACAAAGTTGGTTTAGATTTTGTATAGCGGCTTAATCCTGAGAGTATTGAATTCTGGACAAGGTCCCGGGTTTTTCTGCATTTGCGGTTTCCTCGTTAACAAAATCTTGTTGTGTCTTTTACTTTTCTATTTCCGCAATTATAATTGTTTTATTATAATTAGAAGTAAAATACACAAGCGTTAATTCCTATTTACTTTGTAGTTGCAGGAAATCCCACAATACATTCCTCACAAGAATTCATAATAATCAACACATCTTTAAGATCAACAATCACACTTTTTATTAATTGAGTTTAGGAATTTTACAAGAAGGAAATGAAATCAAGAATATAACTATTGTTCTAGACTTTCTCTCTCCTCACAACTTTCTCTCTACTCTAAAAAGATCTTCCCTTTACCTTAAGCCTGTTCGGCTCTTTATATAGGATATTACATAGTGGGTGACAGCTAAGCTGTCCTTTATTTTCGGATCCGACTTGCGATATTCTCGCAAGTATTGAAGTGTTAGATTTCACAACACTCTTAAATCTCGCTAGGTCTCCACATCTTTCTCGTGTTTTGGTTGTCGTCATCTGTCGCGTCATTTCTGTAACCAATCTGCGATGTCTTCGCAATGTGTTGTATAATGGTTTCGCAATGGTATTGATGTTGCGATATTTTGATCCTACATCTTGCCTCTTATCATGTCTTCTCTGCGAATGAGAGAATGTCATGAGAATTAGTGCTTCAAAATGCCGCAGTCGTTCATTTTTCCCATATTCTTCTGTATTAACATGATTCTGTACTTTTACGCAGAATTTATTACACGTATCTCTTCTTCCATCCATTTCTTGACACGTCCTTTTCAACCGCTATTTCTCAACCGTTCACGTCTACTCTTCGCATTAAATGTATTTATCTTCTCAAGAATTCTTCTCTCTATATATATATTCTTCTCATTCTTCTCTTCTTCTTTTTTACTTTCCTTCTTATCTTTTCTGCAACTTTTCTTCACCGTTTCTCCGTAAATTCCTCTCCTGCTGCTGTAAATTTTCTTGTTTCTATCTTTTTTGATATTTAATTTTTTCTTCATTCCCATACTTAAAATGCCTCCAGTTGGTCGCAAATATGAAACTTCTCTTGAAGGAATTCAGAAAGATCTCAAAGAGAAGGGTTTTACATTAACCACCATTCCCGATCAAGGAGTTAAATCCATTCTTTCTGCTAAACTGTTTTCTGATCATCATTGTGATGATAAAGAAATCATAGTTTCGCTTGGTCAGATTCTCGCTGGCCTTCCCATTCCTCTCTATGATCCTAATCTTCCTTTGTTTTACGAAATTCTTGCTCATGCGAACTTCTCGCGAGCCATCTACCAATTGAGTGGGGACTGCATTCGTTTAATCCTTGAGTTCGCTAACCGTGGTGCTGGTAAAGGGTCTCTTTATCAAAAAGAAGCTAGAGATCCAAATTTTAAGGATTTGGAAATATTCGCTGAAAAATATACAGTAGAAAGCTTCTTTGAAAATTATGAATTAATACCCATGAAGAAAGATAGTACTTTCATTTGGGGTGTCCGCTTGAAGAGAAAAGATAATATTGCTTGATGATAAAGTACTTATGCAAGATATTGATTGGCATTCGGCAAGAATAATACTCCTCGTCACTCTAAAGATGACGGATGGTGTGTCTTTCCACTAGTTTTGAAGGGGCCTTATATTTATTTTATATTTTATGTAGGTGTTTATGGGTAAAAATGCGTTTAGGTTCAAATGTGCTTCCTGCGAATCTCGCTGCTTATCAACCTTGGGTATTTAATTGGCCCGTGAAAGAGAAAGAGGTATATTTCTTAAATTTCGCTCAGTGTATAATCTTCATTCCTCTTTATACCTATTAATCTTGCGAAAATTTCAGATTAACAAGCTAAGAAGAAGTTTCAAAAGGACTAAGAAGGCAAGCACCTTAGCAGCGCTTCGTTCGATCACGGATGAAGTAAGAAATACTTTCTTTTATTATTTTTAACAATATTGTTGCCTCTGTTTCTTATCTTCATTCGTGTGCGAAGGTTGGTGTTGTAGTTGTTGAAGAAGAAGGTGATAGACGCATTCATGTGTCTATTTTGATCTCAATTTTCTATATTGTTAGTACCCATTTTTGTACTTATTATGGTATTTTATATTTTATGTAGGTATATTTGGAGAAATAAACTTTTGCGGCGAAATTGGCACGAAAAGTGATGTTTGCACCCTCGGGAGAGAAACTGAAGGCACCCCTGAAATGCGTTAAAAGCACCCCAAGAGAAGTTATAAAGTCACACAGGAATTTTACTACGCGCACCCCAAAAATTACTGTTTCCGCCCCAGTTGCTAAAGGGACTCCACTGTCCGATAAGGGGCAACCCATCCTCTTCATTTGAACTTTGGTTTTGGCGGGAATTTTCTACAGTGAATGGCAGATTTGGATTTGATTTATGAACACGTTTGGGCGAGACTCAATCACAGTTTTCAACTGCTTTGGACATGTTAAGGCAAGACAGGATTGATACCCGTCTTAGCTTCGAAGAAATAGGAAGATAATTTTTGGTTCTCGATGAAACAGGAAGGACTTATTCTCGGCCTTTGTTTGGATTCAATTTTGGATATTACGTGAGAGTAGAAGAAGTATATCTTCTATTTGATTCTGTTCGATCCTTAGGGAGTTTGGAGAGTACTACACAATCCCGGAACGTGGAAAGTAAAGGAAAAAAAGGAAAAAAATCCGAGACTTTCTCCAAAGAAAAAGAGATATTTATGGCAAGATTTGATCGAGAAACTTGGGGATGTTGAGTATAAAAAGGATGGTTGCGAGTCATAAAAGGGTTCGGGAGTTTGGGGACCGAACGGAGGTGATAGAAAAGCTCTGGTTCGCTGCAAAGAAGTTGCAGGAAGAACACGCACCAGCAGGAAGAAGAGAAGCTCAAGAACGTTGGACAGACGAGAACAGTCGTAGAGGCAGTCTTATTCAAACAACACAAAAGAAGTATCGTTGTTCAACAGTAATAGATCACACATCATAAGCTTGTCATCTTTTCTCTGTAACAGTTCAACACCCGTTGTAAGAGCTGTTTGTAATCGCTACTGACGTTGCAAACTATCTGCTTTATTAGTTTTCTCTTGTTTTTCACCTATTTGAGCTATGGACAATTATTTTGAGCACGTGAATAATATGAGGGGCTAAATCCCAATACTGAGATGATGGAGGAAGCCATTTTTCACGCGTATGGTAATTCTATTTAATTCTTTCATGACTTTTGCATGGATTATTAATTGTTTTATGGTTTCTATTGAGTGATTGTGATTTCAATTGATGGGTCATGCTTTCTTAAGTGTTTTGATGTCTCATGCTTTAGATATACAATCACTACTTTCAAAATCTACTTTCGGCAATAAATTAGAGTCAATTACTTGAGCTATGGATGTCTAGAATTATTAGTTGAACCACATGAATATAAGAATTGGTGGAATCCCGAGTCTTAGTACCTCTCGATATTTGTGACAAAACTGTAATTGAGTCTCGCCCAAACGTGTTCATAAATCAAATCCAAATCTTCCATTCACTGTAGAAAATTCCCGCCAAAACCAAAGTTCAAATGAAGAGGATGGGTTGCCCCTTATCGAACAGTGGAGTCCCTTTAGCAACTGGGGCGGAAACAGTAATTTTTGGGGTGCGCGTAGTAAAATTCCTGGGTGACTTCATAACTTATCTTGGGGTGCTTTTAACGCATTTCAGGGGTGCCTTCAGTTTCTCTCCCGAGAGTGCAAACATCACTTTTCGTGCCAATTTCGCCGCAAAAGTTTATTTCTCCAAATATACCTACATAAAATATAAAATACCAAAATAAGTACAAAAATGGGTACTAACAATATAGAAAATTGAGATCAAAATAGACACATAAATGCGTCTATCAGAAGGGTCTAGGGTTGCGAAGACCAAAGGCAAGGGTAAAGGTTCTCTTCGCAAGGAGAAGTCTGCTGCTCCACCTTCAAAGAAGCGAAAAGTTCACTCTCCCTCTCCTTCAAATCTTCAGTCTGGCGAAAGCTCTGATGATGATGATAATGATGATGTTGATACCTCTTTCGCAAGGGAAGATTTTCCACCTGAATCTTCTATGGCACAACTGTCTAGCATCTTCTCTGACTCCATGCAAGGGATTGGGGATGATCATCTCACTAGCACATGCAAAGCTCTTACGAATATATGTGATGCCCCTTTACTGGATGGTGATGATTCTCTTCGTGGAGTCTCCAGATCGGTGACTCCTAGCTTTCTGAATTCACTTGGTATCTTGGTATGCCTTCGTTTCTCTATTTCTTCATAATTATGATTTAAAGTTATACTATATCTTGACAATTTCTTCATTTTCCTTCGCAGACTGGGAAGGCTTCTTTCGCTGTTGCCTCAGATTTGGAAAAAATACGTGGGATTCTTGAAAAGAAGAATCTTCAACTTCGCAAGAGAAATGAAGAATTAGAAGATCAAGTCGTTGCTCTTCGTGAAAAGAACAAACAATTAGAAGCTGATTCTTCTACTCAAAAGGAAAAAATGTCTAGTCTTCAAGATGCCAATAAGCAACTCTACGGTATGAAAATTTTCTTTTTTCTTTTATTTTGTTTTCTCATTATCCTCCCTCATCTGATTTATCATTTTCTCAGACGTCTATGATCTTTCTGATGAAGCCATTCTCCTTCACTCATTCCCCAATTCTATGGATAATAATACCCTTCTTGAACACCTTAATAATTCTTTGAATAGTTTTTCAAATGACAAGATTAAATCTCTTCCCATAAATGAACTCAGATCCAAACTTCGCCTCTTAGAAATTGACCATAGATCCAGCTTGGGCTTAGCCAACAAATTTAAACATTTCTATCTTAACTCTAAAGAGAAAATCAATACTTTAAGAACCAAGATCAGTGATCTCATAGATGATAAAGATCGCATCGCTAGACAAGGTGCTCAAGCATTAGCGAAATTCCAAAAAACTCTTCTTGAGGTTCAAATTGAACGAGATGATTCTAACTGCAGAAATGATGTACTTAGCGAAAGAGAGAATCAAATTCGCTTCCTTCTTCTCATAAATAATGATGATGAATTCGCTTGGGCTGCGAAAGTTCTAGATGACACCAGAAATAATTTAGGTATAAATGTTAGTCTTCAAGCTGAGCACACGGCCTTGGTTAGGGATATGATTTCTGACAGAAAAGGTTGTTAATTATTCTTCTTTATTAGTTGTTCGTCTTTCATAAATTATTATCAAGTTGCTGACTCATTGTTATATGTTCGCAGAAGTTGAAGAGAGATTTCGCAAAAGAGTTGAAGAACTTGAGTATGAAAAGGAGCAGCTCGTAAAGGATCTTTCTTCTCGCAATGATAAATGTTCCAGACTGAAGAGTCAATTAAAGATTAATGTTGCAAACTTTAAGAATGACGCTATTCTTTTTCGCAATCAAACTATTAAGAAGGTTTGTGATGATAATAACATCCTTCATTCCAAATACCCTGTTTCTCAGAAGAAATTCCAAAGAATGTACCCCATCTGGATATCTCTGACAGTGATGCTAGTGAAGAAGAAGAATAATTTGATGAAGATGAAGAAGAAGAAGAATCAAACAAGAAATAGTTCTGTTTTCTTCTTTCTCTTTTTGTAATATCTGTACATTTGTTCTTTAATCTCCTATCTTTGTAATCTTTTGCTGCGAATTTCTTCAATCTTCAAATGCAAGTTCTACCTTTTTTTTGTTTCTTCCTGCACATATTAAAAAAGCAATTCTTTTTTGCAATACGGTTAATCAATATATAACTATTAATCTTTCATTTCATTCGTGCATAAATCTATCATATGGAGACAAATAACATGTTCTTATTCTATTCATTCCCATACTTGCCTCTGTTATTTGTATCCAAATGAAAGATTAAGCAAGTCATTTTTAAATATCAACATGTATTTATGCCTTAGTTTCGCAGTTGTTTCTGAATTTTCGCGATTAGATATTTCTTGGTTTTTCCCAAGATTTCATTCTTTATGATTCTCTTATGTGGTCTTATTTTGCCTTCCTAGTTAAAGGTCTTATTTCGCCACCCCTTGTCGTTTCGACAAAATCGCAGGACGTCTTTGCACTTGCATGCAAAAACCCCTTGATCTTGCCTTAACTTTTTTCTCTTATAATTTTTGTTGCGACAATATGACAGGCCTAAATATTCTTGCGAAAATAAAGCCCCATGACATTGTCGTTTTGCGACGAAATCGCAGGACGTCTTTACACTTTCATGTATTGACCCATTGATCTCGCCTTATCTTTCTCTTTTGTATTATTGCCTCTTCAGGATTGTCGCACAAATATGACAAGCCTAAATATTCTTGCGAAAATAAAGCCTCGTGACATTTGCGTCTTAAGACACTTATCAGCTCCCTAATGGAGAGTGCCGCCCTTATCTTCCCCCTGGTTGCCCCTTCAAGGAGACGTACCTCTACCATACAAGGTTGGCTCCTCCCATCCGGTCTTAACAACAACCGATTGTTTTCGCAGACCTCTTATCCCTTTTGCCTATATGGCTTATGGTTACAAGACTGCACCCTAAGTGGGGTTTTCTTCGGGCCGAGTGCAGCATACGTCAAGACTTGCCAAGAATGGCCGAGACGCTTCAAATGCTCCAGGCACTCTTGGATCAACCGTGTACCTCGGCGCCTTGATCATATGTCGCACTCCTTAGAAGAGACCCTCGGTCGTCCAACCTAAGTCATAAGCTTAGGTTGAAAATCCAAGGTACCTCTCCTGGATGGGCTTTATTGACCCCAAATCTCCATGACTCGGTTCCAGGGGCGGTGTAACCTTTTCGCTGAGCCATGCAACAGGTACCCCCTTCTATGACGCACTTTAGGTCTTACATTTGCCTCTTGCGAAATTTTGATTTCACGAACTAGGGTGTACGCCATAGTAGGTTAGCCCATTTCTGATTGTTTTGTTTCTTCTTCTGCATATCAGCTCCTTTGTAATTTCGCAATCTCATCTTTGTCATTCATAAAAAAAAAAATTTTTAACAAACCAGTCATACATCTTTCTTTCTTCTCCCAATTTTACTTTTGCAGTCATAAAATCAACAAATACATTCACTCTTTAAGTCTCTTACATCTGCTACTTTCTGCCTCTGCATTTTTGAAATCTTATGTTATTTTCTTATCCTTTGCGAAATCTTTGTCGCTTCTTACCTTTAGCATGCATTGGTTTCGCAGCGTTTCTTGTTCTCTCTGTTTTATTGCATCTACCATCAATCTTTCACTTTTTTGTTTTTCTCTGATGTTATGTTTCCAATTCTTCTTCTTCACAGCTCTTTCTTCGCAAGATTCTACATCAATTTCATAACACTTTTTTCCTTCAATCCAATCTCCTTTTACGATGCCAATACCACTGGGATGAGGGAACTTGATACATTGATGGAAAGTCGATGCTACACCTAGAATCCCATGTAACCAAGGTCTTCCAATCAATGCGTTGTATGGTGATTCCACATCGACTACACAGAACAGAATTTCAGAGGACAATCCTTTCAGTGGAATTCGCATATTGACTTCCCCTTTAGGTTTATTGGAAGTACCATTAAAACCATAGATTTTGTAAGTTGAAGGTATTAGATCTTCATATTTCCTCCCATAGTTTTATAAGTATGATAAAAAAGGATATCCAAGGAACTTCTTGTATCGATTAAAATTATGTTGATTGCCCATGAATTCTCAGCTTCATCATCTTCATCATCACTAGGTTTTGGGTTAATCTCCAATTTTACCACTAATGGGTTATCATGCATTTCTCCACCCTCAGGTACTTCTTCCGTGGTGAAGGAAATAGTCTGCTTTTGCCATTCTTTCAGTGGCGATGCATTCACAATGTTCATTATTTCTCTATCATCGGCATCTCTTGCGAAAACCCTATTGAGAGTGTTATCGTGAAAGTCTTCAATCGTTTTGTACGAATGTACAATAGAGTGACAAAACAGATTCTTTGCCTTTGCTCCAACTTCTATTACAAATGTTTCTCCTCATTTTTTTGTATTTACTCTGCGAATTTTTGGCGGTGGTGGTAATGGTTGAGACTGAGGTTGGTCTTTTAGAAAATGATTTAGTTTCCCTTGATCTATCATTCTGAGGATGATTCTTTTTATATTTCTGCAATCATTTGTTGAATGTCCATGAAAATGGTGATAAGAACAAAATTCATGACTTCTGTGGTTTGGAGGTGGTTCAGTCCCCATGTTCCATGGTGTTGGTATATTTTCCATCAAGATTATAGCTTCCCATATTTTTTACACACTAGCATTCATAGGTGGCATCTTGATTTCTTCCCATATTACCTTGTGACTTCCTTGTCCTCTATGATAGTTTTGTCTTTGACCTCCATAAAATTCTTGTGGCTGATCAAGTCTTTGGATCTTATTATTCCCACCACGGTTATAGAAGTTTCTCTCCCTTTCGAATTCTTCTTGATCACGACTTCCCATAGCTACTAGCTTCTGCTGACTATCACCCATTATCTTCTCTTGTTGTACTTGCGAAGTGCTCGCCACTGTGCTTATCAGTTTGGGTAATAGGCTTGCATTCGCTGCTTTTGAACTTGCGTTCGCAACTGGGTATGATTCCATGTCATTTTGTTTTTCCTCAAGAGCGATATACTCCTCTTGAAGCTCTCGCAACTCAGTCATTGTGATTGTATTCTTGATTCTGAAAACTTGAATATATAGCAGATTGGTTGCGAACATTGCGTTAATGAATGATAGAATGAGGTATCTCTCATCCACATGGCCAGCCATTTCACTACACATTGTCCTCCACCTCTTGGTTAGATGCTTCAAACTTTCTCCAATTCTTTGCTTTAGTCCAAATACATCTTCAATGTCAGGTCGCGAAGAATTGTTACTTATATACGCCCCTAAGAATGTAACCTGCAAATGGTTGAAAGATGTAATAGTATTCTTTGGCAAACCTTCAAACCATTTTAAGGCCTCTCCTGTTAAACTTGATGCAAAATATTTGCACAACACAGCATCATAGTTTTCCCATTGTAGCATACATCTCACATAAGCTTTGATGTGTTGTACTGCACAAGTTGTTCCGTCAAAAATGCTGGTTAACGCAGGTAAGTTACACTTTGGTGGTATTCCTCATAATTGTACTTCTTGTGTGAATGGAGTTTTTGCAGCTTCCTCTATGGCTTCGTCCAGTTGTCTCCTACCTCCTTCCCTTTTATCATTTAACATTCCTCTCATTTCCGCTAGCTCTCTCAAAATTTGTTCATTTACACCAGAATTTGGATCCCGCTTCTCTTCTTTTGCGTTCATATATGTTTTGATTTTCTTGTTCATCATTTTCTTCTCGTCTTTCTCTGCGATCTTCTCTTTCATTTCTTTCATGAATTCGCACATGATTATACTTCTCATTTTCTCTTCTTTGCCGCCTTTCAGCTCTCTTTTGTACTCTATCATACTCTTCATTGATATTACCATTATTGCGATTTTGTTCACGCCTTCTTTCTCGATTATCATGATTGTTTTGGCGAATTGCCTCTTGGAGCTCTTGTTCTTCCATTTCCGCTCTCAGTCTTTCCCTTTCGCAAGCTAGACGTGCTTGTTCAGTGTAATGTCTTTCTATTTCATCTTCAATTATTTGTCGATTTCTTTGAACTTCTCTCCCCTGTAATATTCTCCTTCCTTCTTCCTGATTTTCTTCGCCATCTTGATTATTTTGTTCCTGACGTTTCCTATTTCCCTGATTTCCGTTGTTTTGTCCATTTTGAAGAATTTCACCATGTTGAATATAACGATCTTCCATTATTTCTCTTCTCTCACGACGTTCTTCGTCTGGATTTTGTACTTCCTCTCGAGTATCTTCATTAGCATTTTCTACAGGCAAATTTCGTCTTATTTCTCCTCTAACTGATCTTAAACTTGATCTTGTAGTGCTTCTTGACCTTCTACTTTGTAATCTCATGTTTTCCATCCTCAACTCATGATTTTGCCTTGTCAGATTTGCATGTTCTTCTGCTTCTAATCGCCTTTCTTCGTGTATTCTTTGCCTCAATGCCTCTAAAGCTTCAATCTCTTTGTTTCTATGAATTATTCCTCCAATTATTTCTTGGTCTCTCTCCTCTCGCCCATTGCTTCTTAATTGCTGCTCTTCTTCCATTTCATCTACGGAATTTGATCGCCAAGTATGTACACTCACTCTGTCATAATCTACAATTCTATTTTGTATTGGTGTATGTTGAATTGGCGGTTGAACTTGATTTTATCCATTGTTTCTTGTGTTCACTCTTGAAGATTCCTCCATTTCATCTCTCCCTTTTCCAACAAGCCTCCTACTCCTTCTAATAGTTGTTGGTTGTTTTGATGTATTTCTTCTTCTAGCCATTTTTCAACCTTAATGAGTTGTTGAAAATTATATGAAATTCTTTACCTATTACTTCAAATTCTTTCAAATCACAATATCAATCTTCACTCCCTGTTTCTAGCGCCATTATGTAGTTGCAGGAAATCCCACAATACATCCCTCACAAGAATTCATAATAATCATCACATCTTTAAGATCAACAATCACACTTTTTATTAATTGAGTTTAGGAATTTTACAAGAAGGAAATGAAATCAAGAATATAACTACTGTTCTAGACTTTCTCTCTCCTCACAACTTTCTCTCTACTCTAAAAAGATCTTCCCTTTACCTTAAGCCTGTTCGGCTCTTTATATAGGATATTACATAGTGGGTGACAGCTAAGCTATCCTTTATTTTCGGATCTGACTTGCGATATTCTCGCAAGTATGCAAGTGTTAGATTTCGCAACACTCCTAAATCTCGCTAGGTCTCCACATCTTTCTCGTGTTTTGGCTGTCGTCATCTGTCGCGTCATTTCTGTAACCAATCTGCGATGTCTTCGCAATGTATTGTATAATGGTTTCGCAATGGTATTGATGTTGCGATATTCTGATCCTACATACTTGATAGCAATCCTATTGTGTTTGGTTAAGTCCGAACCTATTATCAAGTAAACATACTTCGTTGTTGTATTGTCTCGATCTTGTATCCATAGTCAATCACGCAAGTTATCTTGTTGTCGTATTGTCTCGATCTCGTATCCATAGACGATCACACGAAGTGTGAACCGATTAGTTGTATTGTCTGGACTCTTTCCATAGACAATCACTTTAGGAGAAAGGACTTATAGGTGGAAAAGTTTTAGATTGAGGTAGATTTGGGTACCCTCGTCTTTTCAAAGACCACAACATCACAATTCCGTTTCTATCTAAATTCCGGAGTAAGTGGGCTTCTAAATGCGTAGAAAGATATGATTGATTCCAGAGATGCTCTACCCTGGAATAGTTCCCGATATAGCAGAAAGAAATACTCTCTCTGTCTTTTTTTATCTGTCCTAATTTCTACTTTGGTCTGTCTTTTTTTATCTGTCCGCTCTGTTTATAGACATATTTTTCCCTTAAACTATCAAATATGCCCTTTATTTTCAATAATCATAAAATCATTTTTAATATAAACTTAATTCAAAATCTTAAATATTATCATCATATATAAGGAAAAAAACTTGCTCAATATTTTTGTATTAATTATCATTCCTTTTTTAAATAAAAACATTTATTTCCTAAAATCAAATGGAGGAAAAAAAATTCTTAAATTGTGGATTCCATAATAAAAGCAATATAAGTTTGCTTTTATTTTCTTAAAACATTTCCTAAAATAATAATACTATCCAATTTATAATTTTTAACACTAATAATTTTAGTTTTGGTAATAACATAACATTAAATAGGCTAGTCAAGGGCTAGTCATGACATTTTATAGGATTTCCTTAATATTTTGACAAATCAATTAGGACTGTTGTTGATGGTGGTTTTTAGTTCAAGGCTAAAATTGTAAAACCAGTATTTAATGCGTTGTCACCCTACAAGGGGTAAAGCCATTTGAAAGGTGACGAGTGCAGAAAACCTCTTCGCTTTATTTGAATCAATTCAATATAATTCATAAAATTCACTCAGAATGGTGCGTGCAACATCAATCCCAAATATTTTGTGAGTTATATCAGCATTATTCACTAATGCATGACCTGCCTAGTGTTTTCCTATGCTATGTTCCCCATCGAACTCTCAACATTGGCATGACATGACGATTAAATGTTCGCTCGCAACGGAGTAGCATGAGTCTCCCGAAGTATCAGTATTGAGACCTGCATAAAAACACTCACATAGGCTACACCACCCTCTGAAAAAGAGATCAGCGCGTTCGCACACTTTTTTAATTAAAGTTAGCATGATCGAACACATATTTATTCCTTAAAGAAAATCTAGACTGTTAATGTCGGTCTCAAAAAACGATCACGACCGCATAATTTGGCCGCGCAATTTAACGAGCTTGGATTACTCCTATCAGAACTAGGAAATCACCTTAATGACCACCGACGGGCCCACTAATGCCCTAGTTGACATCGACCCAAACATGGGCGTTCAAGCTGCATAATATAACTCAAATGAATTGAGACCGTCAAAAACGGTCTCAAAACGCATCACGTCCGTCCAACTTAGCCGGCCTAGTTGGACGGCTTGGATCGCATTTCGAGCAATCAAAGAGATGTCGATATGTTCACCATCGGCCAAAGCTCTCCCTTGGTCGATCAACCTGTCCCCAACAGGACCAAAGCATGTTAAAACGCTAGCCCCAAGGAGGGTGATCGCGCAGAATTTTAAACCCTAAATTGAATAGGCAGCGTTGCACAACTGCCGCTAATCAATCGTATCCGTCCAACTTCGCCAGCGTAGTTGGACGGCTTAGATCGTGTTTCAAACAATCAAGGAGATGCCAACGTGTTCACCATCGATCCAACTCCACGCATGACCGATCGACTTGCCCAAAGCACACCAAATCGTTTACCCAAAGTAGCTTGAACGCGCTACTTTGAAAAAACCTAAATTACGTTTGCGGCATTGAACAACTGCCGCAAATCGATCACGGCCATCCGACTTCGCCAACCGAATCAAGTGGCTTAGATTTAATTTTAGGAGGCCCAGGGGATGTCAGCATGCTCACCGGCAACCCACCTTCATACATAGTCTATCGACCTACCCAAAACGCGCATGCGGCGCCTTGAATCGCCCGCTCAAAAGGGAGTTGGTCGATCGACCTCCAAACCCTAAAAACATGTCAACGGCATTACACAACTGCCGCAAATCAATCACAACCATCCAACTTCGCCGGCCTAATTGGATGGTATAGATCTATTTTTAGAAAACAAGCAAAGAAACATTGTGAAGACCGACCATCCTTCTTCCACATGAGGCGATCGGCCAAGTAATGGCGGCCCCCTAGAGCCACCAAACGATCACCCAAAGGTGTCGATCACGCTTCCACTTTTTAAGATGCTTATTCGCGACTTATTCAATCAAGCTCAAAAACAATGATGCTTCATACACATCGATTAATTTTAGCTGCTTTACATGCGTCGAATACATACATATTTTATTTGGGCCTCATAAACAACTTAGTTGTTTCACCTAATAGCACCATGCTATTCTCTGCGGCGGGTCCCACGACTTGACCCAATTATTCGAGACATCAAACAAGTCACAAACTGGGGGATGCTTACTGGGGTATTGGTCTGGCGGTTTACAGCGTACAGCGTGCAACGCGCCCATTACGAGAACGTGTTAAGAAAAGACGGATGGTTAACAATGATGGAGTAGTGGGTGAAGGTGTGATCACGCAATGTTCACCACCTCTTACACAACTCCATTACTCCACCACTTAACTCTCTTCACTTCCTACGAGATGAAGGTTGCGCTCGAAATGGCTTGTATAAATAGGTTCTCCAACCTATTTCCAAAGAACACGAGAAACCAAGTGTTGTATCATAGTATCCAGAAAACACCCAGAACTGATAGCTTACATTATGCAAGCCAGTTCAACATTCTGATACAAGTCATAAATAGCCAACACCTTCATAATCTCAACACCTTCTTCGCTTCCCTCCCTAAGATCAACCCCATCTCCTTCACTTTGTGACCAAAGCAAGTCTGGAACGTCCATTTCTTGGTTTAGGCCAGAATTGTACAGATTGATCTCTCGAATCTAAAAGTACTCCCGTGCAGTGCATTTTTTTAGGGTTCAGATTCGCTTCTCATTCACACACACCCCAAATTTACCAAAACCAGCAGAAACAGTTTTCTTCCATAAACAATTGGCGACCTCAGTGGGAGATTGATCTCTCGGTTGCGGAATCAATTTCTCAAGATTTATTCCAGTTTTCTCAATTTCAAAAGGTTAGATCTTAGATTCAATTCAATCATTCAATTCAAATTAGGTTCAACAACCAATTTCAATTCCGGTGTTCCATTCGCCAAGAAGCTTCACAAAAATGATTTTTCAAGCAATGTTTTGGATAGTTGAGCACCAATAAATCTCCCAATGAAAGGACCAGAAAGCCGCATGGAGACACAAGACGCGACTACTACTTAGAAGAAAAGAAGAGGAGAAAATAACGCAAAACAGTGGCTTCTCTCGAGATCCGGATGGAGCAACCGTCCTTTCTACATTACCACAAGTTTTGTATGGAGCAAGCCAGAAATGCCTCAAAGGGTCCATACCCGGAAAGACAAAGTGAAGATTCGTGTAGTTGTTATTCCAATATGGAGATAGTCGACAATAAATCTCAATACCATTGGAGTCCTAGGGAGACACCTACAGAGATCACAAAAGAAAATGTCTATCTCTATTCCACCATTGCCACCAATTTAAAGTCAGGAATATCCGCTACCACTTCATCAACAAAACGTGTAGATCCAAAACATGGCGTAATTCCGAGGATTTGTACATCTACAACAACAAAGGAGGATTGACACATCTTCAAATCATCATAAAGGGTTCTCCTATTATGTCAACCCGGACAATAGCAAGACACTTCCTTAGGTGTGACACCTCCGATCACCAGAGCCAGAGCCGCCGCCGCCACCAATATTTCTTCGAGCGTAACGCCCCCGGTCGTTACTAGCGTTACTGCCACTTCCCCATCAGGACGAGAGACCGGAGGAACCAGAGGAGGCGAACCCCCTATTAATGGAAAGACGAGAAGTTATCACTAAGGCTCAGACGGACATGGCTACAACTCAGAAAGAGGGCGTGCATTCATATATGAAGAAATTCGTGCTGCTCCTGAGTGCTCAAGGGAAAGGAATCTCATCACGCGTGAGGATCTAGAACGACTTCTCCAGCATGGAGGCAAGGAAAACCCGGTAGACCTGCACCAGCATCAGCCTCCTTATCCTCTCCTCAATTTTCCCTTTATGGCGGAACTGGTAATGCTCGTGAACACATCTCTCTTTTTCTGGAGTCATTAGGAGAGCACGAATACAATCATGTCCTTCGCCTGAAAGAGTTCTCAAAGTCACTCACTGGGAGAGCGTACACCTGGTACAACAACATGGCACCAAACAGCATATCCAACTGGTGTGAGATGGTAACCTCTTTCCACAAGAGGTATTTCTTCGTATCCGAGCAAATCACCTTTTCAGATTTGGGGAGAATGTTCCAACGAACATCCAAATGATTATGTGAAGAGGTCCAGAATTCAGGCACTGGATTGTCACGATCCAAATGATTATGCATTAATAGGATGGTACCCGTCTATCGTGATATGCTGGAGAATCTGCAATTTCAAACATCCTCTGAACTTCGTGAAGATGTTAAGCTCGGCTACAACAACACCTGCCCTGCTAGAAAGAACCAGGCCTGCCAGGAATGAAGAGCCTCATGATATTTGTGGAGGCATATATCTCACCAACGGGCAATACAACCTTCAACCTTCTGTAAGCAGCTTCACTGAAGCAGCAAGAGAAAAACCACCAAGTTACAACATCCTGCGCGTCCAAAACCGCCAACTCCTACCTCAGTACCACGTGCACAACTATCACGATGATAAAACAACATCCGAGATATACCATATCTGGCTTGACAGCAACAAAATCGGTGAGAGACGCTTTCAGAATTTCGTCTCCCGTAGAAGAAGTAGTTGCATTACCGAAGGAGGTCGCACCCGGGACTTAAAAGGTACATACGAACTCTCCATGTCAAGAGCTTCTTCATAATTGCACAACATGTTAGTTAAGTCATCCCCATGAGGGAACTTCCATACTCCTCAAAGACACGATCCAAAGATAATAGAGACAAGGGAGTGTAGATGGGGACTGCTCTGCACTATCCATCTCAAAGATGCTGAATTTAGAGAGACGCAAGTACGCTATCGTTATGATTCCAGGATGTCCAAAGACGAGGACATACTCAAGAGAGCAGACGCATTGTCAAAAACCAGCGATATGCCTGGACGTCTGTGAAACGCAACGTAGACGCAAAGACGGCCTCATGATCAGCAACTCGTGCGATCCCCATCAACGTTGGGTTCAACTCCAACTCTCTTCCAAATTATTTCTTCAGAGACCCAACGTGACACCATTTATCAAGTTTAAATCTCAATAGATACTTGTGGGCAGGGGACTGTCTCCCTCTTCTCCATTCCATGAGTAAACATCAAGGAATCTATCGATTTCATCATAAGCTTCTCCCTCTAATAACGAGACGATCTCTACCATTATATGAAGACTTCCAAGTTCGTGCAAGTAGCTACCATGCCTCTCCCTGCCAGTCTCTTCCGATCACAGCTGCTGCCAAGAATCGTTGTTGATCGTCAGAGCTCCACCATAGCAACAACCACTACGAACATAGGTAATCCGAACTTCTGCATATTTTGCTTTCCCATGGAGAAGTAATAGAGTCACCAGTACGGAGGCGAGATGGTGATATCTTTATTATGGTAAACCCACCGAACATACACGATAGAGCCATATAACTCACACTTGGGGACTGAGACTCAACATGAAATTCCTTCACCGTCAGTCAAGGAATTCTTCAACACAAGGGAGACGGTCAATCAAGAAGCATGTAATCTGCAAGGGAAAATCAAACTGAAGGAGAAGCCGCTTCAACGCTTTCTCCAGAAGAAGCCGCTTCAACGCACACTCCAGAAGCCGCTTCAATGCACGCTCTCTCCTGAAGCCGCTTCAACACTCTCTCCAGAAAAAGCCGCTTCAACGCTCTCTCTCCCGAAGCCGGCACTCTTTCCCGAATCCACTTCAGCGCTCTCTTCAGAGGCCAAAGCCGCTTCAACACCTTACCAGCAAATGCAATGGAAATACGTCTTTCAAGGGAAATAAGATCGGGATAATTACACCTGGGGACTGCCAGCACAGGATGCCTTCACGTCCCTCAACCGGTTTATTTCTAATATCAGCAATCATCACTGTTGAAACTTTACGAGCCGCAGAGAATTCTCAACATAAAGACATACATGTGCATCAAAGACTCCAAAGTACAAATCGGAGATATTTTCACGTGTCTAGCCACACCATCGATTTTGAAGTGTAACTGGGGGATGCTCATCGCATCCCATTCCATACAACCATCCAAGATTCATAAGACGATTCAAAGGATGTTGCTTGAAACGAAGTCTTTGAAGATTTATAGCGGCACGTCGACAACGAAGGTCTCTCAGATTGTCAACTTCACTTAACGGCTCCGGAGGATTGTGCCCATACAAGCATATCATCATCGCAATCAGAAAGAGCAAGATGACTGAAAGAAATCATCAAACATCCAATATATGCTTCTTAGGGCAAGCGTCATTCGTACCCTGAAGTGCAGCTGCTTCAATAACGAAACAACCTCTCAATCACCATCTCATTGTGACTAGATCCCAGAAAGAAGTTTCGCCATCTGTAATTTTCATATTTAGGGAAATCCCTTCACAGAATCAGGAAGCAGCGAGCTAGTGCATGCGGTAATCCCAGATTGCGATTACTTCTTCGGACGTGTCCAATCACATCACACGCACTATTAATTGGAGATAGAGCCTCCCCACCTAACAAATACGACTCTCGGATCTCCTGTTCATGGAAGCACAACACACGTGATATAACAAATGGAAGTTACAACATGAATGAGGGATTATTATTCGATCAAGCCCTGGCTCCAGCCGCACGAAGCAAAGACTACTAAACATCAAAGAAGTGTCATCAACGCCAGGGACAATGGTTCCTTCACTAGAGTCCTCTCCAGGAGATGCTTTAACATCCTCTCCAGAAGACGCTTTGACGCCCTTCTCGGAAGCTGCATCAACGTTCTCTTTGGGAGCTGCTTCAACATCTTTTTCAGATTTTGATTCAACATCCTTTTAAGGATATTCCTCATGATAGGACTCTTCCACATCAGACTCGAGGATTACGACATCGTCACCCGAGGCCAGCCGACATCATGCTATGGGAACACTCACCTGGACGTCTCTTGAACGTGGCATGTTCCAAAGACAGGACGACCCATCTCTCCTGGTAACATCTAACTTTGTCTCATAAGTTTTATCTTTATTTGTCACCATCTAGTGCTTACCCCGCAATAGTGTAACTATTACGTGCTAAGTAGGGGACTTAATGTTGATGGTGGTTTTTAGTTCAAGGATAAAATTGTAAAACCAGTATTTAATGCGTTGTCACCTTGCAAGGGGTAAAGCCATTTGAAAGGTGACGAGTGTAGAAAACCTCTTCGCTTTATTTGAAGCAATTCAATATAATTCATGAAATTCACTCAGAATGGTGCGTGCAACAACAATCCCAAATATTCCGTGAGTTCTATCAACATTATTCACTAATGCATGACCTTCCAAATGTTTTCTTATGCTATGTTCCCCAGCGAACTCTCAATATTGGCATGACATGACGATTAAATATTTGCTCGCAATGGAGTAGCATGAATCTCCCGAAGTATCAGAATTGAAACCTACATAAAAACACTCACATAGGCTACACCACCCTCTGACAAAGAGATCAGCGCGTTCGCACACTTTTTTAATTAAAGTTAGCATGATCGAACACATATTTACTCCTTAAAGAAAATCTAGACTGTTAATGTCGGTCTCAGAAAACGATCGCGACCGCACAATTTGGCCGCGCAATTTAACGAGCTTGGATTACTCCTAACAGAACTAGGAAATCACCTTAATGACCACCGACGGGCCCACTAATGCCCTAGTTGTTCGAGCCCTATGTAGCTCGTTCACAAATGCTTCGAACATCGACCCAAACATGGGCGTTCACGCTGCATAACATAACTCAAACGAATTGAGACCGGCAAAAACGGTCTCAAAATGCATCACGTCCGTCCAACTTAGCCGGCCTAGTTGGACGGTTTGAATAGCATTTCGAGCGATCAAAGAGGCGCCGATGTGTTCACCATTGGCCCAAGCTCTCCCTTGGTCGATCAACCTGTCCCCAACAGAACCAAAGCATGTTAAAACGCTATCCCCAAGGATGGTGATCGCGCATCCTTTTACACCCTAAATTGAATAAGCAACGTTGCACAACTGCCGCTAATCAATTGTATCCGTCCAACTTCACCAGCTTAGATCGTGTTTCAAACAATCAAGGAGATGCCAACGTGTTCACTATCGAACCAACTCCACGCATGACCGACCGACTTGCCCATAGCAAGTCCAAAGCACACCAAATCGTTTACCCAAAGTAGCTTGAACGCGCTACTTTGAAAAAACCTAAATTACGTTTGCGGCATTGAACAACTTCCGCAAATCGATCAAGGCCATCCGACTTCGCCAGCCGAATTGAGTGGCTTAGATTTAATTTTAGGAGGCCCATGGAATGTCAGCATGCTCGCCGGAAACCCACCTTCATACATAGTCTATCGACCTACCCAAAACTCATGCGGCGCCTTGAATCGCCCGCTCAAAAGGGAGTTGGTCGATCGACCTCCAAACCCTAAAAACGTGTCAACGGCATTACACAACTACCGCAAATCAATCACAACCATCCAACTTCGCCGGCCTAATTGGATGGTATAGATCTATTTTTAGAAAACAAGCAAAGCAACATTGTGAAGACCGACCATCCTTATTCCACATGAGGCAATCGGCCAAGTAATGGCGGGCCTCTAGAGCCACCAAACGATCACCCAAAGGTGGTCGATCACGCTTCCACTTTTTAAGACGCTTATTCGCGACTTATTCAATCAAGCTCAAAAACAATGATGCTTCATACACATCGATTAATTTTAGATGCTTTACATGCGTCGAATACATACATATTTCATTTTGGCCTCATAAACAACTTAGTTGTTTCACCTAATAGCACCATGCTATTCTCCGCGGCGGGTCCCATGACTTGACCCACTTATTCGAGACATCAAACATGTCACAAACTGGGGGACGCTTACTGGGGTATTGGTCTAGAGGTTTACAACGTACAGCGTGCAACGCGCCCATTACGAGAACGTATTAGGAAAAGACGGATGGTTAACAATGATGGAGTAGTGGGTGAAGGTGTGATCACGCAATGTTCACCACCTCTTACACAACTCCATTACTCCACCACTTAACTCTCTTCACTTCCTACGAGATGAAGGTTGCACTCAAAATGACTTGTATAAATAGGTTCTCTAACCTATTTCCAGAGAACACGAGAAACCAAGTTTTGTATCATAGTATCCAGAAAACACCCAGAACTGATAGCTTACATTATGCAAGCCAGTTCAACATTCTGATACAAGTCATAAACAGCCAACACCTTCATAATCTCAACACCTTCTTCGCTTCCCTCCCTAAGATCAACCCCATCTCCTTCACTTTGTGACCGAAGCAAGTCTGGAATGACCATTTCTTGGTTTAGGCCATTTTTGTATAGATTGATCTCTCGAATCTAAAAGTACTCCCGTGCAGTGCATTTGTTTAGGGTTTAGATTCGTTTCTCATTCACACACACCCCAAATGTACCAAAACAGCAGAAACAGTTTTCACCCATAAACAACTATTAATTCAAGATGGAGGGAGTAATAAATAAAGAGTCGGTGAGAATTAGATCGGTTCTCTCACAGTTCTCAGTTCGTATTGCGCGAATAGTTCATTGAACATTTTTTACCCATCTTACAGTGATAGGGAATGCATGTAGTCTCAAGCCAAATAACATAAAAGGGATCAAGAAAGCGAAGGATAACATATTGATGCCACTAGAACTTAAGATCTCAGGATGATTATCTACCGCCTCGTGCTCGCGATCTCTAGCAAAGGTTTTAGCACCTGTTTATCCTACATGTACTCAAGCTTATCGGAAGTCTCCCTAAAAAGAAAAGTGAGCATTGCTTAAACTAAATGAAAGGCCGCTAAACGTGTCTACATGGGCCTTAGAGAGTAATCAGATTTACTATAGTGTAGGAGCATAGTGACGAAGAACTAACCACTTGAATAGACCATAGCCTTCTCGAATCAGCTCCACGATAGATGCCTTTGATGTAGAACCTGGAACATATCTTTCATGAACCGAGCAACGAAACCCTGTCACGTTCTTGATTGAAACGGGAAACCATCTGTGAAATCCTACTGCCCCTTTCTGAAACCTGGGATCATGTGACACTAAAACTAAATAAAGGAGCAATACCGACCCTCTTATTCTATCAAGAGGGTCGGTATTTCTCCTTCAACTTCAAGGAGGGGTATATGTGATGCATTACTAATTAGGATAGTGACCTCTGCTAAATACTCTCTTGTGAACTGATCTAGATCTCCATGTGAACTTGGTTTTTGGTCGGCGGAGAACTTTCTTGCCTTTTTTTGGCCCGGTTCGATAGGCAAAGCAATTATTTCTCCTTGAGATACCATACAATCAATCAAAAGGAATCAACTGGGTTAAAAAAAAAGACTTGTATCAAGGGTCTTCCCCGCCCTTCGGCCTTGGAATATACTTGAAGAATTTAGGAAAGCGAGTCAGTTAGTGATCAAAGTCGAGAGTTTCATGCAACTTGCTAAAAAATAGTGATTATTATTCTACGATAAAAGATGATGAATTCGGTTCCTCAATAAGGTAACGAGCAAGCTCAAAAGATAGGTTTATAGGCAAGGAAATTTTGAGTCATAGGTAAAGGACCCTTTACATGGTGGATGGGCGAGCGAAATGAAGTTAGCTAGTAGTCGAGAAAGCTATGATTTGGCTAGGATAGTTCCGAAATAGGGTATTCCTCGACTGGGTTTAGCTATCTAATGCCCTAAGGTTTGATATTTGGGGTAAAAAAATAAGCTAAGCGTTGAGCGAAGAACCGTACCAAGATCGAGCTGGTAAAGATCTCAGAATTTACATCACGGTATCCCGTTCAGGATTAGTCTTTCCTAATGAATGACAAGCCTTCAATATTTCCGATAATTTGTGATTAAATTCCTCAAACAAATCCTCATCAGCCATAGGAAGGTTTTCCTAGTCGGAAGTTAGGTTTTGAAGCCGTGCTTCCTTTTCTTCGGAATTCCCTTCAAATACGGTTTCTAAAATATCCTAAGCATCTTTTGATTTAGTGCACATAGACACATGATGTTGAAGATCTTGGATTATGGCATGGATAATAACATTAAATCTATCAGAGTTGTGTTTAGCAGCTCTGATTTCAATATCGATATATGCTTTTATGCCAGGAACCGCGTTAGCTCCTTCTCCGACCATTGGAGTATTATATCAATAAGAACCCATTTTCTGATTATGAGCTTGTAAGAAGGAACACATAGCATTTTTCCACCATAAGTAATTTGTGCCATCGAAGGATAGTGGTACGTTAATAGAGGTTGCACTCATGTCCATAACACAGATCGCTTCAAACACAGACTTATTATAACAATGTTTGCCTTCTCTAATACCAACTGAAAATGCATGGATACTAAGTACACTACCAAATTTTTCGATCGGCAACCTGTATGGACAAAACCTAAGATAATTGTAAGTAAACCAACTGAATGATCCCTGAAAATATGTAGATATAGTTTATATCTCTAACTACTTCTCGGTCAGTATATATATAGAAAAGAGTCAGTGAACCTGATTGCTAAGAAGAGTACTTGGATGATCTAAAAAACCAATATCCAAGATCAATCGAGTCGTATATCCAAATAATCCAATCGGAATTCTGCCAAATAATTAAACTTGTTATCTATCTTTCAAGATACGAATTCTACAAGAACGGGTTTCGTAATCGATCACAATTAGATGGATGAATCTACCAAGATTGAATATGTACAACTTGCGTAAATCCAATTATAAAGATAAATAATTAAATGTGGAAAAGGAAAAACACAAGACACAAGAAGTTTTGCTAACGAGAAAACCGCAATAGTAGAAAAACCCCGGGACCTCGTCCAGATTAATTTGAACACCAGATTTTATTAATCTGTTACAGACACTAGCATACTATCATACTTCAGATAGTATTGTAGTTGAGATCGAATCCACCCTCCATACAATTCAGTTACAATCGGGTTCTTTATGTCCCTTGAACCTCGCAAGGATCCACGCAATTGATTCCCTTAACCGACGTCCTTTAAAGCCTAAGAGTTGCTTCGGCCGAAGTGAAGACTTTTGATACCAATCTTCCTCTTATAGATAAGCCTATTTTATTTCCGTTTAGATCAAAGATCAAGGTGTGGAAATCTGTTTGCAATAGACAAATCTAGTAAGCCTCACAAATCTAGAACTTACGACTCCCAAAGAGCAGCCTAGATTCTTAACCACCTCTCAAGAACAATCTTTAAAAGATCAATTAAGATCATTTTTCAGATATTTATCTTGAGGAATCACATAATCTAAGATGAGCAAAACTTTGTGATTATTATCTATCTTGAAAGAGATTACGAAAACCTCGATAAAAGAATAGCAAGATTAGGATACACGAACTATCAAGGTAAATATAGTCGGACATGGCTTCACGAATCCCCAAAGCGAAGTATTTTAGTCGTGGACCTAATTATGTTTCTCAAAGGAAACCTATGTCTATAGATGATGACTCTAGAATCAACCAGGACACAAAGTGTCAAGGATTGAATTTCCTGGTTGAAAAGCATCTTTATTTATAGATTTCAAAGGCCATGGGTTGCTTAGAATTCAAGCTAAGATGACTTGAAAAATCAAGCAATCACTTTTAGGTCTTGAAAATACAATAGAATAATATACTCTAGGAACCGAATCTGCAACCGTGTATAATGATTGTTCAGTTTGGAAAGTATTCCAAAGAACTAAAGCAATTTGATGTTCATTTAAACACCTAAGAATTTAATCATGATGCACAAACATAAGTGTTTGAGTGATCAATGAACTCGTATAAGTGTTTGAGAGATATCTAGCAATGCTAAACATATTTAAAAAAGTCTTTGAGCATCTGCTAAAATCTACTGGGACGGTTGATGCAACGGTTCGTGAACTGTTAGGCTTATTCACGAGTTCAGGGTGCAACGGTTTGTGAACTGGGTCCACTAACCCTACAAGACTACCGAAATCAGTTGACCATGGTTCGTTAGCTGCTAGCCTATAATACCAACTTTCAAAATTTAGTTCACAGCGGTTCATGAATTGTCCCCATCTGAACTTGCGGTTTGCGAACTGGTTCGCCAACGCTCCTGCATTTATGAAACTCAAATATCTATGGTTTGCGAACTGTTTCGCCAACCTACCCTGAGCAGAAATATCAGATAGTGTAATATTTCTCTCTTATGATGTTTGAAACATTCTCACATGATAAAATCATTTGCATGGGCAATTTTCAATTGATGCACATATTAATTCATACAATAAATCGTTTAGTACTAATGTTGTTAAGGATCGTTGAATATCTTTACTAGAATCATATTTCAAGATTTTTAACGAGACAAGCTTGACTCGAAATATTTTCATTGTAAATCTACTAGAAGTCATACAACATCGTCTCAAAAAGATAGAATGGCAAGATAGTGAGTAAAATAGAATAGTTCAATCTTCACAAACCTGGTACAAAAGTTTTCCAGATGTCTTTGTCGATCTTCAGTCTTCGAGGGTGATATCTGTTACTCAACTACCAAATTCTAACATAGTCCGAGACTTGACTTTGGTAAAATGTAAATCAAAATATAGTTTTGATCATGTAATATTGACAACAAGCTTGAGATAGCAAAACTTGTGGGTTCAACCGAGTATTGCTCTAACAGTTTCGATTTTGTTTTTCTTTCAATAACTTTGGAAGCAAAGTATCTAAGCGTTTAAATTCAGTAAAGATGAACATGAATCAAGATATGTTCATAATAGTCCACCCAGTATTTTGAATATTCAAAAATCTGAATTTACTAGCTTAACATTCTCTTAGGCATTCCCACAAACATCAAATGAAACCAAAACCCATTCATGTGACCATTAAAAAAAATCCATTCGTGCTCAAAAACGAGTTAAGAAATTCAATTTGTTGATAAATTTTGTATACATTTTCTAAATATAAACCGAGGTTATTGAGCCAAAGTAGGAAGTACCGGGGTGGTAGGAGAGATTTTCTATGTTCATCAAATCTAATACAATAAGAAGCTTTCTGAATCTAAATAGGAGGTTTTTGTTTTTTCCACCATTGAATGTCTTCTTAAATAGAAGAGATTCGATCCTTTTATCAAATCTAAGTTTTTGACCGAGAGGAAGGGAAAAATAAAGATGATAGTTTTTGTGATAGAAATGGGGAGGCAAAGGAAGATGAGCAGAAATGAAAAACGCGAATGGCATTAAGTTTTTAACCGAGAAATAATATGCACACGGGTCTCCTAGTAGCTCACGTATATTTTCGGTTAATCCAAGATGTTTTTTTTTTCTTTTATTTCATCATCTTAGTCGTCCAAGTTATTTAAGTTTAAGGTTCACAGAAGTTGTTAGATAATGTCTCTCTAACACTATCTCTTGATTCTCCCTCTTAATTATTTCAACATATTTTGTTTCCAAAAATATCAAAGATAAAATATAATCAATTAAAATAACTATTTTTTTTCCTTCCAAAAATACACTTCTTTCATATATTTGGAAACAGAATCTGTTGTAAACAATTAATAGTAAAGACACATGTCAACATATCATTTGTTTCCCATGACTCCATTAAAAAAACGGTCCAGTAAAAAATTTAGCCGAATTGAGCATTGTTGGAAGTATAAAAGGTTGTAGATGCTTTTTTTTAAACTACCTTAAAAATTTGTGGTTTGGCGGTACACAACCTAAAAATTTCTCTTGAGTGGCAGTTTAAGTGCCATCCATACTATTCTTTAAGGTAAAACGACAGATGGAGTGTCAACTACACCCAAATGACACTCTATCTGACATATATGAGAAGGTTTTCCCCACCAGTTTGGCCGAATGAGATTGAAAGTTTTGAGGAGTAGACTGCTCCCATAATAACAATAAATTTGACCAACTAGCTCATCTCTATTCCATTTTCGAGGATAATATTTTCTCTTTAGGATTTACTCAAAATCTCCAGCCGAGAACAACATCTGCAAACACAATGTCCAGGAAGAGAAGCTATAGAAGGAAAAATACAAAGAGAACAATCTTAGATTTACAGATAGAGACACAAAGTACTTTTATTCTTGTACTCTGAATAGGAGAAGAAAGAATAAAATTCATTCTTTATCATATCCTAGTGGTATAACAACATCCAACCAGTCAGAAATGGCCAACGTTCTCAACAATCACTTCGAAAACATCTTTGCTGATACCAAGTCTGGGGAATCTTCCCCGATTACTGCTCTCTTCCTTCCCTCCATATCCTCGAAGGAAAATGCTGCTCTCACAGCTATTCCGTCAGGATTAGAGATTCTTAAAGTAGTCCAATCAATGGCAGAGGATAAATCCGAGGCCCGAATGTTTTCAATCTAAAAAAATATCAAGCCCAATGGCCTATCATTGGCCACGATATCACTAGAATGATGCAATGGTTCTTCTCAACTAGGCACATTCTTAAGAAGATGAGAACCACTTTCTTAGCTCTCATTCCCAAAGTGAACCATCCCTCCACTCCTAGTGATTTTAGACCAATAAATCTTTACAACTCTACTTATAAGATTATCTCATAAATTTTAGCAAATAGACTTCGTCCTCTTCTTGCTAGGATCATCTTTCCTTTTTCAGTCTGCCTTCCTGCCTAATCGTAGGATTTCTTATGATATAGTGATGGCCCAAGAGGTAATTCACACTGTAAACAAGACTAAAGCAAAAACAGGCCTTATGGGCCTGAAATTGGATAAGAGCAAGGCCTTTTATAGGGTAAGTTGGCAATGGTTAATGGAAATCATGGCCAAGTTGGGATTTTCTGATGAATGATGTCAACTCATAAAAGAATTTATCAGCACCCCCTCTACTTCTGTGTTATACAATGGCTCGCCGGAAAAGATGTTTAAACCTAAGAAAGGATTAAGGAAGAGAGATTCTTAATCTCCTTACTTATTTCTCCTATGCATGGAGGGGATAACTAGACTTCTAAGAAAATGAGAAGAGGAAAAGAAAATCCATGGCATTCGAGTAATGCAAACTAGTATTCCTATCTCCAATATTTTGTTTACCGACGATTCCCTAATCTTCTCTAATGCAACTCTTGTGGATGCTAGAAATCTTCTTGACTTCATTAAAACTTTTAGTAAGGGTTCAAGATAGATGATTAACTTTAAAAAATCAGGTATTTTCTTTAACCCGGAACTGCCAAACAAAGTTGGTAAAATGATAATAAATATCCTAAAAGTTAATAATTCATATGGAAGATAACTACTTAGGAATCCTAAAACTATTACTTATCAACTTACTTCTTTCCAACGGAATTTCTGGCTGGGTAAGAGGGACGACAAGTAAGGCTTCTTCATGAAGGCTTGGACAACTCTTAGTATACCAATTAGTTTACGGGGATAGGTTTTTAGGGATATCGAGGCAAACAACTTGGTCAAACTTGGGAGACTGGCTTGAAATATTTTGACAAGTCCTGACTCACCTTGGGATGTCACCCTTCGTTATAAGTATTTTAGGAAGTGTAGAGACCCTTAGATCCTAAGATAACTAAATCTGGAACATGGATATGAATTTGTATCCAGAAAGGTATGGCCACTATTCGACCTTACTGCTTTTGGGAAGTAGGCTCAGGTCAGACTATTTATATTTGGGAAGATTGGTGGATTCATGGCATCCAAGTAGTGCAAAAGAGTATTCCTATCTCCCATCTTTTGTTTATCGATGATTCCTTCATCTTCTCTAATGAAACTTTTGTGGATGCTATAAATCTTTATGACATCATTAAAACTTTTAGTAAGGCTGTTAGAGCATAGCTCGGTTGAACTCACCAAACGTCGGTATGTCAAGTTTGGTTGTCATATTTTAGTATCAAAACTCATCTAGAGTCACTTGATTAAATACTAAAGTCAACTTCGTTTAGGTTAGACTAGAAAGTATAGGAATGTTGAGACATACATTACTCCGAAGACCTGAAGAATGTGAAGAAGTAGAGAACTACAATGACGACATCATCCTTCCACTTGAGGTTAGTAATATTGACTTGAACTGTTTCATTCCTAACGTATCTTTCAAGTCGTGCTATATTGAAAACATAACTGCGAATCTGTATATACTGTACATATCGTAAAGTACTCTAGTGATGTGACATGGTTATAATTGTATGATTATAGTATTAGGGAATTAGACTACGAAGTATAACGCTTATCTTTTGAACTTCGTATATATGACATCGACATAATCTTGTATATATTCTTATGATTATGTGAATGGGTTATGGTAAATATTTAATCCTAGGAAACAATGTTTTACATTTGTTTAATGAAAGTACATTCATGAATTATTTTATGAATCGAAAGGTAAATCATTAGGCTTATTGGTACGGCTATTCTTTGTAAATATTTGGATGACCAATATGTGTGAGATGGTAGAACCGATCTTAACTTGTTTTATGTATCTTGTTATAACTAATCACAATGCCTGACTTATGTTTTGGTATGAATGGTTTTTATTAATTGGTGTAACCGATCCTAAGTAATCACCATGTGATGGTATGATCGATCCTTGTAATTGGTGTGACCGATCCTAGTAATTGGTGTGACCAATCATGAGTATGTGTAATCAATCCTTGTAATTTGTGTAACCGGTTCTGGTAACTGGTGTAACTGGTCTTGGTAACTGGTGTGACCGATCACAAGTAATACCATGTGTAGATGGAACTGATCCTTGTAACTGGTGTAACCGATCCTAGTGACTGGTGTAACCGATCACAAGTATTTCCATATTGAGGTATAACCGATCCTAGTGATTGGTAAAACCGATTGAACCCATGTATGTGATTTGGTATTTGTTCAATCACATAGTAGTCTTGGAATACAGGGAAAACAATTCTAAACTTGTTTGGAAGTGTGGTATGACCGATTCCAAGAATGTAAATCCATGTAAATATGAAATAAGGATTCACAATGAAAATATGTCAACATACTTTGAACACGAGCAGTAACTCTTATCATTTATTGTTCAAAGATATTCCTTGGTACTCAAGGTGATCTTGTGCCGAAATAAATTAAGAATCTTTTAATTAAAGTTTTTGGTTTTATATGCTTTAATTACCAACAATTAAATGCATATCTCTAGAGAATAAAAATTAGTAATGTGCATTTACTAATTGGAGATTTTCTATTGAGAGATTTAAGAAATATTGGACAAGCATTTATTGGAATTAGGAAAACCAAATTTTGTCATTCATTGCAAATCTTGAGAATATTTTCGGTTTTGGAAATTCCTTGATGTCCAAACATCCTTGGTCAATAAATACCTAAGTTTTCATTTCTAGCAAACTATCCTAAGAGTCGGGCAAACTTCATTTCTTGTTGTTTCTGGTGGAGCCGTCTATTCGGAGAGGAAAGTATCCTAATTAGGTGAAATCTCTTACGACCGCTCTTTTAAAGAATTCTGTGGGATCAAGAAGCTCTACGAGTACCGTTGGTGGGAAACTAGATGATTGCAGTGTTATTAGTTTTCGATTGATTTGATTGACTAACAGTTGTTGAAACTTTGATTGCACCTAGTTTGTTTATTCTTGAGAATCTTCTCTTCTGATATAAGATTCACTCAAACTAGATCGAAGTATCGACGTGATCTTTGGAACCATTGTTAGATCTAAAGACATCTTGTGATAATCCATTGTTAACAGACTCCGTTCTGTGTGTGATTGATCACAAGAGATTCAAGTGGTGTTGTGTAGGTTATTGAAGATTAAAGAAGAATTGAAGACGAAAAAGATTTCCTATTGGTTTTCGTATCTTGTGAATTGTGTGCACAAACCTTGATCGGCTGGGATCCAACTAGAATCGATTTATTCGATTGATTAGTTGCGTGAGATCGGAATCACTTTATAGTTTCTCTTTGAGATCTATATTGATTGATTGCGAATATAGACTTGGCTATTTTGGTAGTTGAAGTTAGATTGATCTAACCAGACAAAGGAGTTTATTAGATTAAACATAAGAGCCTTTGTCAAAGATTCATCTAAATCTTGTAACAAAGAATGATTAGAGTGGTTACCAAACAGATTCTTCCTTTGCTGTTTGGAATACGATCCAAAGGACTTGTTATTCATGTGCGTGACTCTAGAAGTCAAAGGCGCATGGATACTGAGGGAACTAAGTAGATAGGGGTTGTCTGCTTGGTCTCAACTATACAAAGTTGGTTTAGATTTTGTATAGCCGCTTAATTATGAGAGTATTCAAAACTGGTCTAGGTCGCGGGGTTTTTCTGCATTTGCGGTTTCCTCGTTAACAAAATATTGATGTGCCATTTACTTTACTTTTCCGCATTATAATTGTTTTATTATAATTTAAGTAAATTGCACTTTACGTTAACTCCGCATTACTTTATAGTGATCCTATAGAGTTTGTTTAAGATCGAACCTATTATCAAGTAACACACTTTGTTATCGTATTGTCTCGATCTCGTATCCATAGACGATCACACAAAGTGTGAATACTGAAGTTGTTGTATTGTCTCGACTTTTTCCATAGACGATCACACTTGGTAAGATGACTTAAAAAGATTGTGGTGTATTTGGGTACCCTCGTCTTTTCAAAGGATTCAAGATAAATGATTAACTTTCAAAAATCAGGTATTTTTTTAACCAGAAACTGCGAACTAGATTTGGTAAAATGATAATAAATATCCTAAAAAGTTAAGAAAATTCATATTAAAGATAACTACTTAGGAATCCTAAAACGATTACTCGTGCAACTTAATTCTCTCCAACGTAATTTCTGGTTGTGTAAGACGAACGACAAATAAGGCTTCTTCATGAAGGCTTGGACAACTCTTAGTATACCAATTAGTTCAATATGAATTAACTTGCGGTTGGGTTTAGGGATATTGAGGCAAACAACTTAACCCAACTTGGGAGTCTGGATTGAAATCTTTTGACAAGTTCTGACTCACCTTGGGCTGTCACCCTTCGAGATTAGTATTTTAGGATGTGTAGACACCCTTTAGATCCTAAGATAACTAAATCTAGAATATGGATATGGACTTGCATCCATAAAGGTCTGGCCGCTATTCGACCTTATTGCTTTTAGGAAGTAGGCTCGGGCCAGATTATTAATATTTGGGAAGATTGGTGGATTCCAGGATACCCCTCTCTTCCCAATTCTCTCTCTTTTCCCCTAACTATTGTGAATGAGCTTATAGACAACTTTTCTAACTCTTGGAACCTAAGTTTATTAAACACCTCTTTCAATCCTGACATTGCTTCTGCCATTTTTAAAATTAGAATCAGAACAGGTCAAAAAGAATTTCCTAAATGGTACCCAAGTAAGACTGGTGAGTTTAGCACCAAGTCTTTGTACTCTCTTATCAAACCGTCTTCTAACAACAACAACATCTATTGGAACAAAATTTGGAATATGCTAATTTCCCCCAAAGTTCAACTGTTCATATATGAGTGCATTAACAATATGCTACCTCTTACTTCTTATCTTTCCAGGTTCATTGATATCAGCACCGATTGTACTTTCTGTGGCCACACTGGAGATACAATGGAGCACATTTTCTTCCATTGCGCCTTTGCTAGAAGTGTGTGGTTCGCAAGCATTTATAACCTTTTTTTTTTCTTTCATGGATTGTGTGAAAAGATGGATCCTTGACTGTCATAATCATCTGGTAGGATGGGTTAATGATATAGGCGACTGGATGCGCTATGTGCATCGATTCTTTGGCACATCTGGAAATCCAGATGTGACAAGACTTTTAGGGGAATCAAACCTGATCCTAGAAACACATATAACATTGCTTGGCAGTATTGAATAGAATAACCCACTTTTCCTGACTCTACACAACAAACTAACCAGACAGTTTTAGGGTTCAATAAATGGCAACCCCCTTCTTCGAACATGCTAAAACTTAATGTAGTAGTTAAATGGAGCCCGGATAATCAGGGAGGTTTTTGCAGGGAGGTAAGGACCAAAACGATGACAACTCAAACCAAGGAGGAAACAAAATTACTAGGAATGGTGGAGGCTATTGAATAAATCCTCTCTCTATGCAAACAATGCACCACTATGGAATTCAGTTGCAGTAACATCATCAATGAGCTAAATGATGAAAAGAACCAGTTGGGATGGCAGGCTAAATCTCACGGGAAAGATTACCAGACAATTAATTTTTTGAACAATAGTTTGAAGAATGTGCTATTTAAAACCTTTATGTTATGTTGTATAACCAAGCAAGTCAACCATACAACTTTTGCATTAGCTGACAAAACTAATGCAAACGCGATTATTGCACTAGCCATTATCCTCATTGTTTTCTATTTGATACTCTAAACTCTGACATGATACATGCCAATGGGTTGGTTCATGTTTAATTTTATCGTAACACTTCCTTGCTTATCATAAAAAAAAGGACATTGTCAAAATTCCTAAGAGTGAATGACATGTTTTACTTGGAATTGCTTTACACCCCCAATATGTGGCGTCAGCCACCACCACATATTTTGCTTGCCTCCCCCTCCTAGAGGAAAAAAAAGGGAACGTGGCACTTTAATTGTCAATGTGAGAGCGGAGGGAAGTTTGGGGTACAAATGCAGGGTATCAAGCATTTTCGTGTTTTGCTTGAACGAGGATACATACGATTTAGAATTATCAGAACTACAGGATGGAAAAAACCAAGTCCTCCTATGGAAAAAATCAATTTGATGCTAGTTTTCATAAAGAGTCAAATAGGCATGGAATTGGACTAATATGTCGCAATTTCGCGGGGAACTGTAGAGGGAAAACTACCATTCCATTGAGGGTCTTCGATGAAGAACAAGCGGGAAGTGTTGGGAGCACTGCAGGCAATATCATATGTATAGGCTTTAAAAGGCAAAAGTGATGCTCTGAGTTGGACGACAAATTCAATCATCCTAGACTGCTTGGACTTGATTAATGGTTTTGAAAACTGTAGTTGTAACTTTACTCCAAGAAATCTAATAATGTAGCGCATCTATTAGCTAACAAAGATGTTAGTATTTTTAGAGTGAGTAACTGAAAGTGATAATGTAGCCTACGTTTTATTCAATACATATTTTTTCTTCTAGTAAAGAGAAGAAAAAAACTCTCTGGCATACGGAATCAAGCCACTGGCTCAAAAAACAAATACTCCAAATAAATCTTGTAATTTCAGTCAAATCCACCGACTCTTCTCTGTTCTATCCGAACTTCTAAGTGGGAATGACATGGTTTACTTGAACGAGGATACAATACATGCGACCTAAACCTCCTAGCCCAATCCCATAGGCCATAGGAATATGATAGGTTTTTGTCGTACATAGACGTAGGTCTGACCTGTCCAGTAAATTTTATTTTTATTTTTAGCCCCGGAGGTTTTCACGCTTTACTCCTTCCTTTCGGAATGACACTAAGAGCATCTCCAACGGGTTGTGATGTGATTCCTATGTGGTTGATATAAGAAGACATCCTAAAGTCTAATTTTTCCATAATTTTAGGAATATGAGAAAGATAGTCTCCAACCATAAATAATTTTACATTGGTTAGAAACTTTTTAAACCCTTGATTATAAAATCAAAATTTGATCCATGTGTTGATAACCATAGACATTGGTGACTAGGATGTTTACATCCTCTAAAAGAACCTCTAAAACTAGAGGATGAGTTTGAGGATGTTGGTGTAACTACCTTCCACATCACCGTCACATTTAATCCTCACATTCCCGTTGGAGAAGGATTTTGGTTAAACACTCTATAAATCCTATGTGGCCTAGTTATTAGGAATCTAAGAATGTCCCATTGGAGATGCTCTAAGGGTAAAAACGCGGAAATGATTAACATCCCGCGGGTTGGATTCTCGCGGGCCATCCCGCAGTGGGAGTTTGAGAGAAATGGGGTGGGTCCCACCCTTAACCCACCCCTACCAATCCGCCGGGTCACTAGGGTTTCTTCATGTTTCTCTCTTGCGGGACACACCGCGGGATCCAACCCGCGGTGAGTCTATCACTTCCGGTAAAAACGTGCAAGTTGTAGAGTGTGTCAGAGACACCCAGAACAAATTATTGGAGCTAATCGTAATATCAAGGTCTCTCTACCCTCCCTCGGCACACTCAGTCCTTCTCTTGAACCGGAGAGAGAAGAACTATTTATTTTTTCTTCTTTTCTTTTTCAGTGCTCATCTGGAGACAAAATTTCAGTTGAGAATTTAAAGAAGATTTTAAAAGCCAATGATGGACTTAGATCCTCGACAATACGATAACGTAGTAAGTTTCTTCTTAAATCCGTTTAAGATTCTAGGTTTTGCAAAAATCTTATGATTGACTGATTAATTGATTGATTATCTTGTTCAAATTCCATCAATTTGACTTGTATTGTTGGTTTCTTTAGTCTAGGTTATGTTTTTCAACAGTTCTTGGTCTTATAGTTAAGGAAAAGTCTTATAATTCAGGAAAAATCTGAGTATAAAGCGTTGTAGTATAAATTATTTGGCCTGAATGTTTTGCTCCAATGTCATATTTGTGGTTTCTAGGGTTACTGCGTGGGGGACGTATTTAGGTATGAACTTATTCTGTGAACGAGTAATGGGACTCTAGAAACATTAAATATAAGAAGTTCAAGATGTTATTAATGGATTAAGAGGTTTTTTTATAGTTCATTCTCGTAATTATGCTAGTCCTCTCAGATGAAGCGTAAGACTACAATTGCTTTTAAGGAGACTACAGATGCATTCGTTGCTTTTTACTGATATCTGTATCCTGTTTTTCAAACTAATGTGTGTACATATTATGACAGGCTATCGATGATGGTGATGTTCGTAGCGTAGTTCTATCATACCTTGTACATAATTGCTTTAAAGAGACTGCAGATTCATTTGTTGCTACTACTGGTGTAAAGGTCCCTGATAATTATCCTGTAGGCATGGATAAAAGAAAACGTAGGTGCCTTTGTTGTTATCTTTTTCTTTCTTTTTTTCCTTAGACTTAACTTGATATTTTGACTGATCGAATTGAAGTCTTTTTTGGCGCATCTGGGTCGCTACTTATATAACTATTTTTACGTACTTGGGTACCATCTGAAAACGTGTTTGGTATCAAACTGTTAACTGCAAAAACAAATGTAATATCCATAAA
The DNA here is from genome assembly GCA_023531295.1 of Papaver armeniacum. Lineage (NCBI taxonomy): Eukaryota > Viridiplantae > Streptophyta > Magnoliopsida > Ranunculales > Papaveraceae > Papaver > Papaver armeniacum. Next base: position 81,419 of record JAJJWW010001135.1, on the reverse strand, counting down.
ACAATCCTGTCGTTGGTTTCTTTTTCCAGCTAGCGGGTTGCTTATGGCTGCAAAAAGTTGTGAACACAAACATATCAGAGAAAAGACTTGCATCTGTCAATTCCATTTTGCACTGACATCTTTAGTTTGTTGCTGTGCTCATTAATACTAAATCCTTTTTTTGTATTTCAGCTATATATCACTTTGCACTGGAGGGTAATGCTCTAAAGGCCATAGAGCTTACAGAACAGCTGGCACCTAACTTACTAGAAGAAAATATGGACTTGCATTTCGATCTCTTGAGCCTTCATTTCGTTGAGCTTGTCTGCACTAGGAAGTGGTAAATAAATAAGAATAAACAAAAAACACAATCTTTCTTTTATAATTTTCTGTAAAAGCTAAAGCTAATTTCAAAAATTTCATTGGCAGCACAGAAGCTTTGGAATTTGCTCAGAGCAAGTTGACCCCGTTTGGGAGGGTCAACAAGTATGTTGAAAAGCTTGAAGTAAGTCTCTCATGCCATTTCCCCTCTTCAGTTGTCAAAGAACTGTGATATGGATATTTCCATAGACACATTGTCTTGTACTTGTTTCTTCAAATGCCTTATGTGGTTTACAAGAGATATGGTTGTTGACAATGCAGGACTTTATGGCTTTATTAGCTTATGAAGAGCCAGAGAATTCTCCTATGTTTCACTTGCTAAGCTCGGAATACCGACAGCATGTTGCAGAATCTCTGAATGGAGCAATTCTTGGTTGGTTTCTTTACTTTTCTCAGTACCATATATTTCTTCCATACTCTTGTTCTTTTATTATCAATAAATATCACCAGCCCTCTCCTGACTGGCTAACTCATTTTAATATCAGCACATTCCAACATGCCCAGCTATTCAGCACTGGAAAGGCTGCTACAGCAAACCACAGTAGTTAGACAAAGTTTACATCAAGAATCTAATAAGGTAACCTGATTTGTTTATTCCTGGTTCAAATTTCTTTAATGCATCTTTTTGATCTTAGTAAATAAGATACCTATGGTTTACTTAAATCACCATATGTATAATTTGTCAAGAAACTTCTTAATTTATATTTTGCTGAATTATGTATATTCTCTCAATAATAGACTGATTTTGGGACACAGCTCATATCGGAATTCAGAACCATTAAGAAGACTAAAGCTTGGGTTGCTATTGTTTTTCATCCTTTGTGTTCAGTTATTATGAGGCCTAGGATTTAACAGAGAGCACTTCGGTGTCTTCATATAGTCATTGCACAATAGTATCTGTCTTGTGTTTTTGTCCTTGATCCTGAGGCCCAATGTCGAATCCCGAACTTTCAAATGCCTCAAGTGACTTAGCCCCCGCAAGACACCAAGTTCACTTTGATCCAATCAGATACAACATCAGTTTAGATGGAATTTTGACATTTTAGGCTAAATAATTTTACTAATGCTACTTACTCATCGCTTTTGAGGTGCACATACTGGTTATTGTACTTAGATTTGTTGACTAATTTCTTGTCTTGTCTTATCTTTTCTAATCTCATTCTGGTTATTGTTTAAATCTGTCGTGGTATAACATTTCTGCATCTCATGTTTATAATCTGAAATACCCTGATACCAACATACCATTTGCCTGAGAGTTAGTAATTATCCTTCCAGATCTGTCATTATAATCTGTGGCTGTCATAGGCCCCATGCCTTTCCTGATTGATAATTCAGAAATCGATATTGTTCACATTGTAAAGGTCCCAGAACCTAAAGCTCCCTTCTTGTGTAACAACAGGAGATGACGGCCTCACTGTCTTTGAGACCCTTCTGGTTTTCTTTATTGCCATCAATAAATGTTACAAGAGGCATATATGAAGTTTGTGAAGATATTATTGTTTGTAAAATGCGTCTTTTTCTGTGTGGAGTGCATTTCTGATTCTGTTTGTTTGTACATTGGCAGGACGAGCATGCACCGTTTTCTTTGAAGGCTTTCCTTAAGAGTTAAATCTGAGCACGCAAGATTCAGGCTTTGCTGTCGAAGGGTTGATGTCTTTGTTTGATCCCTGCGTCTGATTATTTATTCATGGTTATAACAGTTAGCTCGGATTGCTCTAAAACTGAAAAACCTGGGTGGAAAATAGTCTGAAGAATGCACTTGTAAAAAAACTAGATACGCATTTTCTGTTATAGGGTTCTAATTCTTCAGTTTGTCGTATATAACTTTTGATTTGAGTGGTATAACAAAATGATGTCTTGTTTTCCAATTCTCCACATACTAGGCTCTCACTCAAGCATTTGAGTGATAGCCTAGCTTTGTTAACATTAGGACTAAAAGTTGTAGAAGTAGATTATTAATTGGCATTTGATTTAACAAACTCTCATGTACTCAACCTGGTTCCATGATCTTATTATCCAACGAAGGACTCTGCCCTGACAAATAGACAAGGAAATTGAAGAACTAAATTGGGTTAAAAAATAAACCAGACTTTGAGGTTATGTGAATTTGATACTTAAATTCCAGAAATGCCAGAAGGTCAACAATCCGTTGTAGTCTAGGTGGTTAGGATACTCGGCTCTCACCCGAGAGACCCGGGTTCAAGTCCCGGCAACGGAATTACTTTTCTTTTATTTTTCCTTCTTTTCTTTTAAACCCTCTCGGTCTTTTTCTTTCTCACTTCTATTCTAGAAAATGCGGTCTAGTTCCAACTAAGTTGCAGTCTCTTCTAATGGCTTATCTACTTAGTCCGTCTACAACTTCTCTGAAGCTAAATCTTCCTACTGATTCGTACCACTCCACTCGCTTAACCACTACTTGCCTTCCTTTACCTAACAGGTATCTTCTCACTCTTTCTCTCTCTCGCGAATTTCATTCTTAATATTTACCTAGAGCAATTTCAGTTCAACAACATAGGAGGTACTTGGACTATATTAGGTTTCAAAACTGGGATTACATCTTTGAAATTCTAAACTTCTCATTTTTGTTGGAGAAAATCCATTAGCCCAAACAGCATAAAGTATAAAACCTTAGAAACCCTTTTCCTTTCTTTCATTTTGATTGAATTTTTGTGGAGAAATTTTCACTTATCTGGTCAATTTTCCAAATTTTACTATTTGTAGCCATTTAATTGATACTGCAGTATAAAAAAAGAAGAAGAAGAAGAAGCTGTACTTGGGATTGCGTGTTGTACTTTCAATGATCAATATGTATGTTTTCTCAATTTGATTTCCAATTTTTGTAGATTGAATTGGGACAGTCTCCATTCACGACACAATGGCTGCCGTGTTGTTAAGTGCAAACTTACCAAGATAAAGGAGTATCCACCGTCAACCCCTTCGACATTGATAAAGGAACCTCACAAGTACTTTGATCAAGTGATTATCACAGTTAGATCTGGTGATGGTGGTCATGGTGCAATTCTTGGTATGCCTGATCAGAAAGCTCCTCCGAAATCGCACGGAAAATATGGCAAAGAGAATAAGTGGAAAAGTTCGTTCAGAAGAGATTCGGATGGATCACTTATCCTTCCCATGGGTGGTCATGGGGGTGATGTTATCATTTATGCAGATGAGGGATTGGATACATTGCTAGAATATCATAAGAAGAGTAGGCATAATGCCAAGCGTGGGGGAAATGTTGATGCTATGGGTGTCCTAACCAAACAACTGCGTGACGGACTAGCTGCTCCGACAGTGCGTATACCTGTCCCCGTAGGTTAGTGACTTGCATAAAAGAACTACTTGTGTTTCCTTGTGCAACCTGCCATTCTCCACTGCATGGTTGTATAGCATAAGCCATGCAAGTTCATGGTCTAAAAGTGTCCTGACAGACACTGAAAATATTCTGGAATATGATAGATAATACTCCACATTTACACACTTAACAACACCTAGTTTTCATATAGATTTATATGTCCATGTACCTGTTACAGGTACAGTTGTGAAACGTAAGAGAGGGACCTTTCTGGCGGATCTAGCACAGCCAGGTGATGAAATTCTTGTTGCTAGAGGTGGGCAAGGTGGGGTGAGTTAATTCATATCTTAAATGATAAGTGATACTCCAGGAATCTAGCCTAACATTCATTGTCTAATATTAGTGTGCCAGTACTCCAGATTTGAGTTTTTCTAATGTTGCTCCTTCCAGCACGACTTATTCAACCATTTCGTACTGCTTGATATGTTTATTACTAAGCATAGTCCGTCATTAGTTTCATGTTTTGGTTCTGGCAGATCAGCTTGTTGGAGATGCCTGAACATAGAAAGAAAAAAGCAATGACGATGAGTAGTAATGTCATGAGGGATGACAGCGACAAGGTATATTACCTGGGCATATTTGTGATTAGCTAACTTCTTCTTTTTCAAGCAAATGCTGAGTTGACTATTAATATTTGCTAAGCTAAAGTCCATGCTAATCAATTTATTGCAGGTGTTAACTCTTGGTCAACCTGGGGAGGAAGTTAATCTAGAGCTGATTTTGAGAGTAGTTGCTGATGTTGGTCTAGTGGTAAGCACTTCCTATGTTGCTTGATTTATCTGTTTTATCAAGGTTCTGTGTAGACTAAAAGTTTTCTTTACTAGCCAATAAACGACTACTCTAACTGATTGCAATGATAAAGTTTCAAGAAAATCATACTAAAACATAGAAATTGTGCTTTTTCAGAAACTTCTTTTCTCATTATAAGTTGCCAGTGATCCATTTTTTTCTAGTGATGATCATTCATGACCTTTAATTATGGGGTTAGGAATCTCTTTTGAAAATCCTGATTCCGACATCTAGGTTCGTTAAGTGTAGTGAACCAGGATTGCATTCATAATCAATGTGTTGCCTTTATGTATGTTATTTTCTTCGGTCAATGGTGGATTGAGATTTGTTTTGAATACAAGTTTTACTTGTTTTTCTAGGGACTGCCAAATGCTGGAAAATCAACTCTCTTGGCAGCGATTACTCTTGCAAAACCTGAGATTGCCAATTACCCTTTCACTACATTAATTCCAAACCTGGGAAGGCTGGGCGGAGATCCTAGTTTAGGTGCAGGAAAATTTTCGTCAGAGGCAACCTTAGCAGATTTGCCTGGTCTCATCGAAGGTGCTCATTTGGGGAAGGTATTTCAACATGTTATCATTGAGTTCTTCTATTGAGATTTATGCTATATTTCGTTGCTTCACTAAGTTGGCTTGAGTGTGAATACAGGGTCTTGGTCGCAATTTCCTGAGGCACCTGAGAAGGACCCGACTGCTGGTTCATATTGTCGATGCATCTACTTATGACCCTGTAAAGGATTACAGAACTGTCAAAGAAGTACGGTTTTCATCAACCAGAAAGTACATTTATCAAGTTGCATAACAAAAACGTTCCAGTATTTTTCCCTATCATTGAGTAGGAATTAAAAAAAAAAATTACTTGCAGGAATTGCGGATGTACAACCCTGAATACCTTGAGCGTCCATTTCTTGTTGTGTTAAATAAGATTGATCTTCCTGAGGTAATCATTTCTTAATGGCTAATTGGGGGATATATGTTATCGACTGATCTCTTTTACGGGTATGTTGCTACTGATATAACACACTGAAAAATGGTCTTTGCTTTCAGGCACAAGACAGGATGCCATCTTTGATTGAAGAAATATCGATGATTGGGTGCGATGAGTCACCTGCAGAGCTAGAAATGGATGTTGATAAAGCGGATAAACTGCTACCAATTCAAAATGAAAATGTTAATGTGCCTTCTTCTGGGTCTCCTAAAAGAGATAGGAGGGAGAAACAAATTGAAGAGTATCCTCGCCCTCTTGCCGTTGTGGGTGTTAGTGTCCTGTAAGTCATCCCCTTTACATTTCTTCCCCAGAATCGCTAATGATTATACTTTGTTAATCCCTTAACTTAAACTTTCATCTACTTCCTTCTACAGAAAAGGTATCAGAATTGATGAAATGCTCCAGGAGATAAGGGGAGGTTTAAGGAAGAGTCAAGGTTTTGAGAAAGAAGAGTTCGCACTAAGAACTTCATAAACGTGATGGACAGCCATAAATACTCTGCTTATCCATGTCATACTGCCATGGAGAATTTACACAAGTATGCCATGTGTGTTTGTTGGGATTTAAATCCTTTGAGTCAAGGATTATCCAATTTATTCTTATGTCAGAAAGGTGGGCCATCCAAAGCCATGTTTACACAACACTCCGCCTTGGACTACCATTCCAAAATGTCGTTGCCTCTAGTTAGTGCAGTGAAAAGGTTTGAATCACTTGGTTTTTTTGTCTAATAGGTGTGAGAAACGGGTGTGCATTTTTTTCACGTGACGTTTTCACTTGAATCGGAGATCTTTTATTCCTTAACTGATGAAGTATTGCAAGTGAGTTGATAACTCTGGGACAGGTACATTACAGCTTAGAACAACAGATGGTGCAAGCAACTGGATCTAACCAAGGTTCTTTTGGTGTCGGATAACTTAAACCTTCTAAATGCTATGCATGGCCGTTTCAGAAGGTTGTAGATGAGAAGAACCTTATCAATCAGACAATCAGTGTATTTTGCTTCTCTCTAGTTTCTTAAAAGTAGCTTGTAATTAGTATGGCTGCTAAACATGCTATAGCTCTGGATGCACAACTTTCTTTTGGTTGTAATTAGTTGTTTCTTGTGTTTGAATGAAATGATCCTTTTCAGAAGAAGGAAAAAAAAAGGTCGGACAACCTGGCCACTCATCTGCTACCAACTTTCCTCATGAAAAAAATATAAAGGACTGATGGACAACAATTACTATCACCAAATTAAAGAGATTACTTTACAAACTTGGAGTTACCTTCTCAATTCGTCAAAATCTAGTATTAATGAATTTTTGATTAGCACGAGTGTAATGTGTCCTAACATATAACCTTTGTACAAAAACAAAGGAAACAAAACAAGATACCACTATGAGAACACAACTACGGAAATCCTTGCGAGTTGTGAAGAAAATGACGTCTTCAGGAAATAGAAATCTCTAATTATTGAATGTCATTCTCAAGTAGCCTGTATGGATGACCCAAACCTGCACACTGCACAAACAGCAAGACATGTTCAATTTTACCAATTCCATAGAACGACATCCTTTGAGGTGGCAAAGAAACAATTTGTTGGAAAAAAGACTTATATTCAGGCTCTTAAGTTAAGGCGCAGTCATTCCCATGAGACTGAACCTTGTAATCAGTAACCGTATTTTTCTTGTTCCCACAAAATTGATACAGCTGCATAAAAAAGAAACGTTATCAAACACAGCACTTTATGTTATAACCTGAAGACCATAATCCAGTGGTGGAACCAGGATTTCAGGGGCGCTAAAACTTTTTTTTGTTATCGCGTCTCAGTCAATGTCTAGTCCAAACAAAAAGTCAAAAACAACAAAAAACATGAGGCAGCTTTCTTTTACCTCGTAAAGGAGGGCCAGCCTGACAAAAACCGTTCCCGCAGTTGCACGAAAGAAACTCAAATGTTCTGTTTTACTGCAAGATGGTCACTTGATATAGTATGCCTAGATTTGTCCACTAAGAATTAGATAGTTTTTCCTGTCAAAACTAAAAAAGCCAGTAGAATTAAGTGTGAGTTCTGTTGAATATTAAGATATATCCGCATGGTTAATTATTTGGATTTTGAATGCATATGAATCGAAAAATATTGATTAACTGATTGTTGAGAGCGACACAAAGTGAGTGAGAGAGATATTTTCCTGCTAAAAATTTAAGCATGATGATAATAATATTGGAGATAATTCGTCGTCAATTATCGTACGCACGAGTCTAGTGTTTGCATACATTATTTTAGTGGACAAAAAGAAACATTTTGTGTATCAAAATCAGCTAGGTTAGACTTTAGACTGTATACATGCATACACAGTTAAGCATTTGTTTTCTGTAGGTTGACTAAACTTGGTTAAGGTTAAAACTACTAACAAGGTGAGATTTTGTAGGAAAGAGGGGGCGGGGTACAGTTAGTCAACCTGTGCTTCCGCCCCTGCCATAATCTCCAACCTGTTTCTTCTACAGCAGTGTACACCCTTAACAGGCCGTTAACTGTGTCTACCCCATTATCTCTACTATAGCAAACTACCCCAAAAAACTGAAGACAGTGAAGAACTGATGCCTTATTAAGAAGCCACTGAGAACCTTAAAGAGGTCATCAGTGCTTCTATAGACCCTAAAGGTGGGTCTCTATGCATGGATTGGACACGTATCAACCTGGAGAACAAATTTTAGTAATTTTGGCAAAGCCATACCTGCAAAAGCCGCTTGAAAGAAAAAGCAGTCTTCAGGGAAAATTTATTTCTAATTTTTGAACATCATTCTCTAGTAGCTCGAATTCACGACCCACCCCTGTACAAAACAGCAAGACATTTAGTTCCACCAATTCAGTAGAACGATATATTTTGAGGTTGCAAAGAAACATTTTGTTGAAAAAATGAATATTCAGGCTTTTCAGTTAACGCGCAGTCATTCCCATGAAACTGAAACCTTGCAATCAGACAACAGTACTTATCTTGTTCCCACAAAATCCACACAGTTGCATGGAACTGAAATGCTATCAAACATAGCACTTCAGGTTATAACCTCAAGATCATAATCTCCAACCTGTTTCTTCTACTGAAAAACCATTTTACATACAGCAGTGTACACCTTTAACAAGCCATTAACTGTTGTTTTTACCCCATTATCTCTAATATAGCAAATTATCCTAAAAAATGGAGACAGTGAAGAACTGATGCCTTATTAAGAAGCCATTGAGAACCTTAAAGAGGTCAGAGTGCTTGTAAAGATCATAAATCTGGGTCTCTATGCGTGGGTTAAACTCGTATCGACCTGCAGAACAAATTTTAGTAATTTTGGCAGACATACCTGCAAGAGTCACCTTCAAATGTTGAAGTGATTCTTCCGGTATCAAGTTGTTTGATGCCTTGATGTCAACAATTCCTAGAGCTTTAGAAATGAATTCCTCGATGCAAAGCGTTGTTTCAGCTGCACCGTTGTTATTGCTATAAAATTGGTTATTGATTAGTTACTCTCAGTAGCATAAATCATTTTACAACTAGTAATAGTGCATGCACAAAATAAATAATAAGTGATCTATATTCTAGTTTAAATGCATTTTCTTTTATTGCTGACAATCAGCCTTCCTTGGCAAGGGTTGAAAGCTGGGACGAAAAAAAACTGAACAAAAGCAGTAAAACGAAAGATGATAAGTCCCTACCTTTTGGACTTCGGACTTTATACAATTAGCTGTTATATCTATCTTCTAGAAAGTTTGATGCTCCTTTAGCTCATTGTCTTTGGATGTTAAAAGTGCCAGTAGATGACATTTTCATATTAATAGGCGCTTTGCAAATCTGTACCCATCAGAGTTCATATCATACTTCCCCTACTGTTGGTCGTTGCGGTTTGACGACAAGCCAGACTATTCGTACTGAAAAGGCTATTCCATGACGTATTTATTTAACAAAGTAATATCCTAAGCTACATCCTTATGTTCTGAACTTAGTTTATTCGGCCATAACAAGGAATCCAATGTGGAAGCTGCAATCCTAACCAATAATACTACAGTACACTGTTACACTTGCAAGTAATTAGCTTGACTGGACTATACTGAATAAAATTGGTAGGCTGGTTTAAATTTTACCTTATGTCGATGAAAGAGAGATTGACCACCAATGGAAGTTCCTCCCGAAAGATTGCAAACCCATTATCCCCAAGCCCGATCCCTTCGATGTTGAGAGTTTTGATTGTCGAGTGAGCTAAGAAAGTAGCTAGAGAAGTTGCTACTTCTGTAGACCATTCCCAAAGATCATTCCTGGCGATCGATAAGGACTTCAAACAGTTGGATTCGAGGACAAACTGAAGAAGTTCAACAAGTCCTTCATGAGAGAAATTACACTGTTCGATCTTTAGGTCTCACAGTTTCTGAGCTCCTTGAAGACATAAGATTAGCCTTGAGAGACCACCATCACCAATAGGATTCTCACTCATAAGTCATATCTAATTCCATCAGATTAGTCATTTTCGTGAGACCATTTTCCCAGCCATTAAAATTTTCAGGTCTAAGGTTGTTTCCCGTAAGTATAAGGACCCTCAAGTACGAAAAATTTGCTTCACCTTCTAGATGCATACTACTAAACCTAGTAGTATAGGATAGATCAAGATGAGTAAATCGACAAGAAGTATTCATAATAATGGGAGTAAGTGCATCCCAAGTAACATTGCTCGATTTTATAACCAATGAATCGATAAATTTGAAAGAAGCAAGATTCAGAAATCCATCATGAAACCAAGAATCTGTCACAGAGAAATTACTGACGCCAGGTCTTCTATAAACAACCAAATTTAAAGACCTGAATACTCTTTCAATAAAAGCTTGAGTAGGACGACTATGCTGGATTTTAATTGATGATAACGTTGTCTTGTTCATTTTTAGAAGCCTGCATGTCATTTCGACAACAGGTTCATAGATATGAACAGGAAACTGCACAAAGAATCAAAAGAAAGAGTAAGAAGATATATACTAGTAGACCAAAACTTCAAGAGTGAAGAATATTTTCCACAAACCCTTAGTGACCCCCTACAGAACTTTTACATCAATTGCAAGAGTAAAGAATCTACACTAAACCGAAATTCCACATTGTACTATCAAATATTGCAGTCAAACAACTCTTTGCAACCTCATTTTCCTTTCATCCAGTAATTAGTACCCCACTGTGGCATTTCATCAAACAACCTCCAAGCAATACTTTGACTTTCAATACCATTTCCAACTTGATTTGTTGCTGAACAACAAAAGCCAACATCAATTAACACATTCAAAAGCAGATAGAAGTATATACTTACTGTTACGCTCGGTACACCCGTTATTACCAATTCCACTAAACAGCAATTAGCAAATAAGGCCTGTTGATAACAAAGGCATCAACGATTACGCATTTATTTCAAAGTAAATAATACTACTATAAAAGATAGAGTTCATTCAAATTTTGTTGAGCAACATACCTACATTCTTTCAATGGGGCAGTGGCGCAACTTTAAAACATTGAGTGTCAAGCAGCTGGAAGGAAGAAAATGTATAAACAAATGTATAAACAAAAGAAAACATCAACTAATTTATTAATATTACAGCCCAATTACCTTGCATAGCGACCAAAACGTTGAAAATGATAAGATATTTTTGAGTGCGTTTCTGTTATTGATAAGCCAATGTCATTCATCACATCATCTACACATAAAAGGGAAAAGAAAGTGTAAGGGAGCCAAAAGTTCAAGTTCAAAAAGATGCAAGGACATATCAAAAAGTTATATTAGCTTACCTGTAACCATTACTTCATTAAGATCGCCATTGTGTGTAAGTAATATTGCATCAGGACGATACAAGCATCTGTTTATTGAAACAAATGAAAAAATTAAACTTAACCACCAAAAAAAAACTTGTACGGAGTCTGAGAAAGAAATCTCTTTGGACGAAAGATTTGGAAGAGGTAATTTTTGTGAAGTATTAATTCTCTGTATTACTTGGAATACAGTTCCAATTAACCGGAACAATGTTAAAGCAGGTCTTCGTTCTCACCTGCAGTTGATTGATCATATGCAAGTAAATGTTGTTCCTTTCTACGAAGATGAATAATTTCTCAACATTCATGCTATCCTATAACACTATTCTGAAAGCAATGCAGAACTCGTTAACATAAAACAGCGACCACGCTATTTTACTGATGGTCCTTGCTTTTAACTATACTTATATTCGTGATGTGCGTAATGCAGTTCACAGAACTACAGATTACAGCTGAGATGAAAATGACCTAAGTTGGCTTGTTTCTTTGGCTTCAAACACAAGCAAGCAAGTTGAATAAATTTCTCGTACTCTTGGTGGATTAGTGTATTGATTGCTCTATATCCTAGCATTAGTTCTCTTCTCTTAATGTGTTCTGGTGTTGTGTCAAGGTTTTGGGTAGTTGGAGAATGGGCTAATACTTGGTTAGTTGACCTTGCCATTTCAGCTTTCAAATCCAAAAACTCCCCATTATTTTTCGTTTCCTAAATTTCATTCAGTGGAGTTTTACGGTCTTTTTGTTTTCCTTCTATGGAATAAAAGCAATAGTTTTAACAGAAGGACGCATGTCCAGAATAACAGAACCCGGCTTCAAACACTCTACCATGTTGATAAGGAGAAGACAGAATTATGCATTCTTGAAGTAGTAATATGGCTTCACCATCTTATCAGCCAAATTAGATATTACGGAATCAAGCCGTTAAGGCCCGTTCGATCTTCAAAACCCAAGAAGGATTTGGCTTGACGATTACATATTCAACAAGATGAACCGGCAGCATTGCACATTCAATTACTGATACTCGAATTTAATAAAAACAACACGAATAAACAAAATATTAAGGAATCTAAGAGAATACCCCCCCTAGATGCTTTTCCCAATAGCTCCGACGCCAGTTATCATCACAGCGACTAACATTAGGCCATCTTGCTTTACTCAGAGCCTTCCAGCGTTTGTTGAACTCACTTAATACCTTCTTATTAAAGATTTCAGTTACAGCTTCCCCTGGATTATCTGCATCGTGTGCAACACATCTGTATAGAAAATAAGAAAAAATCTTCAACAAAAGAAATTCTTACACTAAAAAAAAACTGATTGAAGATCAACTAGAGTTTTATATGGAAGTACTCTTACAATTTGCATTGTAATTCATAGCCAAAAATTTCGGGAACCAGTTCTGGCATTTCACTCTGTGATAAGCGAACCCCGATGAACCAATCTCCTGAACGAAATTGGATGATTAATAACAATTAATCAGTTTTATTAATATAATCAACTACATTTTTAGTGATTGAACTTACCATCTAAAATTTGGCCTTCGAATGCTCTCTTAGCTAAACCAAATAATTCGGGTGCATTTGCCATTTCTGTAAACACAAAAATCCATAAACTAATTACACTAAAACCCATTAAAAACCCACAAAATCAAATGTAAACTAGCCATTATCCATCTCTTGAGTTCAAATCTATTATATGAAACAGCTTAAATCAAGTAATAACAAGTAAAATCATAAACCAAGTTCACGAAAATCGATAAAGAACCACAAAATCAAACAAATCGCAATCTGTAAATACTCAATTTTAACTAACATTCGTGATGATTATCCTCTCTTAAGCTCAAATCCTTTAAATGAAACAGTAGAAATCAAGTAGTACAGCAAAACGCCATCCAAAAATTAGTGAAAACAGAGAAAAACCATAAACTCGGTTCTGCAACAAAACCCTACCAAAAAAAAAACAAAAAAAAGGGAAGAAATCAGTACTGAAGAAAGATTTAGATAAAGAGATAAAGAAAGAGTTTACTTACTAGAGAGAGCAAATTATGTTAATGGAGTTTCACCTTCGGAAGTGCGTAGAGAAGAAGCAGATAATTCCCGAAGAGATGTTACGAGGGTCAAAGAAAGAGTTGTGTTTGTTAGGGTTTTGGGGGAAGAATCACGAGAAACATCATATCAAAAATAGCAAATTTTATTCAGAATGACTGAAAATGGAAATGATAACTAACTTGCGCTGGGTTTTGGTCGAGCTGGATTGCGTGGTTTCTAATATGCACCGACCTGGATTGCGTGGTTTCTAATATGCACCGACGTGATTGGGATGGTAAAGCCTTAAAAATCGGCTTATCTTTACACCTTCGAGACAATGGTACTGAAAATGGAAAGGATAGCTAACTTGCGCTGGGTTGTGGTCGCGATGGGTTGCGTGGTTTCTAATATGCGCCGACGTGATTGGGGGATGGTAAAGCCTTAAAAATCGGCTTATCTTTACCATTTGAAAACTCACATTTGACTATTTGAGTCGCCGTTACATCTGACTAAGTCGTAGCATAATAATGAAATTGGGTGATTGGTTTGAAGAAAGATAAAGAAATCATATTTTTGATAATCAAAGTAGAAATCGCTAAACATGGATTTTGATTTTCAAAAAAAAGAAGAATCTATAATTGGTTTTACCCAGAATCCGCAACAATACAAAACAAGAAGAGCACAGATCAGGTGAAGTTCTTATCTTGTTTCTTCTTTCTTGTTATCAACTCCGTGTCTTCTAAACTATTATCCACCTCAGGGCCTCAATCACTGGTTTTACAGCCTGCAACAATACAAAACTTCAATTATTAATTTATCATACAATCCCTGGTATAAAAATGTATGTCACTGAAAGACAGGTAATTGTTTTGAAGCTTGCATAACGCATACCTGGATCAGGGTACTCGCCTCAAGAGGATGTTTAACTTCGTTGCTTGTACCTTCTTTGTCACTAAGAAGCTTATCAATCTCATGTCTTCTTGTCTGAAGAGTGTTGAACATTTCAGTCTCTGGAAGCTCCCAAGCTTTGCTTGTACCGTCTTCGCCAAAAATAAGCTTATCAATCTCATATCTTCTTGTCTGAAGAGTGTTGAACATTTCAGTCTTCAGAAGCTCCCAAGCTTTGCTTGTACCGTCTTCGCCAAAAATAAGCTTATCAATCTCATATCTTCTTGTCTGAAGAGTGTTTAATAGTTCAGTGTTCGGAAGCTCCCAATCTTTAATACAAGCAGCCGCATCAATGAGTAACAATCTGACTTCCCACGCCTTCCGAAAACCAGAAGCTTCGCCCTCCAATATTTGCATGACCTTCTCAAGCTGAATGCAAATCAAAGTAAAAGGCAAAAATATTAGTAGGTAGACAAGAAGAAGCATATTCTCAAAGTTAATATACATGTGTGTGTGTGTGTGTGTGTGTGTGTGTGTGTGTGTGTGTGTGTGTGTATTCGTAATCACCTCATGTTTAAGCCAACGACACTCGGCCACTATTGGTGAGTTAAAGTCCTCGTGGGGACCCATATCTATATCAGATGCATACTCATATATGGAGCTTGGAATTGTTCTGGTGAAGACATATCTATTCTCTTTGATTATATCACCAAGGAGAGAGCTGCAATAAACATTCAAGTGAAATTATAAGGCAAACACATTCAAATTGGTATAAATCAATCAAGTAACTATTCAAGTACCCATTGCTTCCTTTTTGCTAAAGTTGGTTTAAAATCTAAGATAACAAGCAAATAAATCCAACCTAAAGCAAAAGGCAGTTAAGCCTGTCAATTCCATTCTAAAATACCTATAATAGAGACACCATATAAAACAGTAAGGTAGACTAAGATTTTTACTACAAAATGCTCATAGAAAAACAGCATCAATAGACGGTAGCAAGGTTGCCGACGCTTTAGCCAGAATATCTAAAGCATCCACGACCATGATCACATCTACAGATCCTGACCTCTCCATAATATCATATGATATGGAATGAAGTTCTAATCAATACAGGATCAGCTTCTCTAGAGTGTGCAGTAGCCCTCTACGTCTTGTAAGTGCTTTACCACCTCCTACTCTTTTTGTAATAGTATAGCAACTTCTCCTTTTCGAGTAAGTGTCTTAGCACAGCGACGCTTCTTGTCTCGGATGGTGCAGTAGCACCTCTTGTCTTGGAGGGTGCAGTACTACCTCGTTATGGCTATGTAAGTGCAGTAGCACCTAACTTTGTAAATGCATTTACAACTGCTAACTCCAGTAATTAGTTTTATAGTTACGGTTTGCTCACTGGAAAAAGTACCATCAAGAGTTGGCCCATGATTTGGAAAGAATGAGATACTTCATATAATCAATGGTATAACCCACACGGTCAGTCAAGGATTAAAATTTCACTAAGAATCAACATAAACAGCTTAACATGGATATGGAAGGAAAAATTCATGTCCATATCATAAAGATAGCATGTACTGAAATTATAATGCAGAGGAGTATGCTAAACAATCATAAAAACTGCTGTAGTATCTTAATTCAGATAGCTACAAACATAGAAACTAGCACTACCGGTATCTCATGAAAGCCATCTCTTTGCCAATCTTGAAAAACCTTTTGACCCCCTGTTCTCCCCATTCCCCCTTTTCTTCCCATCCAAGAAGTCTCAAGCCTGAAAAACAGAAAACAACCAACAATAAAACATGAATTTACAATTTAGATAACATGAATAACAATTACACTACACTTAACCAAACAAATACCAGTTTCTTTGACTCTTCCCCAAATGATGGGACCATCAAGAGAGAAAGTAGTTTCTGCTTCTGAGCCATTAGAGGCATAAACCCGAAAAAAGGGACCATTATCCGGCTTCACCTATGAATTTTTTTAAACAGAAAACAGGTTAACTTTTTATAGGAAAGAATTGAAAACCCTTTAGTTAATTACATGTGAGAAAAGGATAACAATTAATAAAAAATACCTGAGAACCATCGTTCAGTTCTAAATACCTCATCCCTTTGTTTTCCCAAATTCCAAGAGTGCAAACATAGTACTTGACTTTTTCGATAATTACATGATCATTATCCATAGTTCCTAAAAAAACATAGATATCAGAAATATAAAGGAATGGAAACAACAGCAAATATGCAAAGCAAAAACAACAGCAAACATTTGATATTTACATATACTAGTCAAGGAACAATCAATGAACTATTAACATTCAACCACAGCATAAAGCAGATCCTGCAAATATGTAACTTTGTAACAGTTAAATATATACTTAAATTTTAATGTAATTTTAGTAAAGACAATACAAAATCGAACATAACTCAGAGCGTAAATATATCTCAAATAACTTAATTGACACCAAACTCAAACAACCCCGGGTTTCCCAATTATATGAAACCTAGATTTCATATTTGTAAAATTCAAACAAATTAATTTAAAATTGAAGAACAGGAAGAAAATAAAATGATATGTCATCCATGGATAAACAAATTACCTAGATGATTTAAGAGAAAAAATCAAACACGAAAAAAATAATAATCAGGGGTTAGAGCTTACTATTTTGGAGGAGGAGATTAAAGGTGGTCGTAGAAGCTTCTCCTCAATTTATTAGTAGAACCTCAATTTATGAGTAAAAGGTGGTCGTGTTGGTGATCTAGCTCACATGAAGGCGGTGATTTGACTTGAATTACTGATGTGATGGTGCCATGCTTGCGGCCTCGTGATAGAGAAGAGGGAAGAAAGATTGAAGAGGGCTGTAGTCTGTAGAGAAGACGAATATATATCAACATCAAAAGGACTTCTTTTTTCGATATTATCTTGGGAAAGTCAAGCGAAAAAGTCAACTATAATCGACTTATTCAACCTTTTTTTCTTCCTCGTCTTTTTCAAAATTTATATAGGGATACCAGTATTACTCGGGGGTGATACCGTTTCAAAATGTTAACGGATTCTTATAGTCGGATCACTCAATTGGTATCATCCCCGCTAATAGTGGTATCCCCTTTATAAATCATGGTTTTTTTGTTTGTTTGTTTGTTTTCAATTGAAATTTTTCCTTTTTGTTATCCTTCAAAGCCGTAATTTTTTTCATCCATGTCTTTTCTGTTTCAATTTCATCGATTTAAAATGTTTTCCTTTTTTTAATGAAATATAGTGTCTTTGGATCGGTTCCCCTTTGCCTAAAAACGTGTTGCACGTGTTCATAGGTTTGGTTCCCCTTTCTTTGGATTTTTGGGTTTTCCTCTCTGTCTTCTATCGACTAATGTTTACTACTTGATTACACGTATGAAGATATTAAGTTGGTCTCTATTTCCTTTTGATTTTTTGTACGGTGCTACTCAGAATTGAAGGCATGTTGTCTATATCAGTGGCCGCAACAATGTCTCTTATCTTCAGTTGACTCATGTTTAATTGGTTACATATTTGTTGGCTTATCCTAATTGTAGTGGTGCATCATTATTCTACTAAATTCCGGTGGTTTTTCTTTATTGATAAATGGTCTCTTCAGATTGGCTTTGAGCACTTTAGTTCTCTACATCACACACCATCTCCATCTGCCTCAACACCTATTGCGAATTGTATTGTTCACCTTCTCTAATTTTCATACACAACAATACTTATCAACATATTTATATCAATCCCGTAACACTCACCTGATTCTATCCCTTTATAAATATGCTACTGGTCTCTAAATTTCATTTATCCTTAAGTTCTTTTTTTCTTTAGTTTCACCTGAATAATTCCATGTTTGATAATATTAACAACATATCCCATCGGATGGAAGATGTTTATTTGAAAGATCAACCTATTAAAGTTAGAGTGGTTACTCATTCTAATATTGCTCTAACTCAGGGTATTAGGGATTGTTCTAACTCAGGGTATTAGGGATTTTTTAGCAGGTAAATTGTTGCTCCTGGAATCATGTCGTGGCAGAATACTAAAAAGGTTACTAGATTTATATGACCGCATCTCAAGCGTAATGATCAGTGGCAGTTGATGGTAAGATCACTGTAATCCAACATTTTTGCCATTTGTTTTTGTACCAATGAAAATAAAATTGAGAAAATGGGTCATTTGTCCAAAAAAATTTAAAACACGGTTCAAATGGACAAGTAAAAAATTTAGCCAAAAAAAAAAAAAATGGATGAAACATTTCCTGTTTACTTAAAAAATAGCAAGGATGAAACTGGATGCATCCTCATGTAAAATAAAAATAAGAAAAAAATATTTGAAAATGGACTGAAACGGTTACATCCCGATTTTTAAATTTTTGTCCATTTAAACAATATCTTTTTAATTTTTGGCTATTTAAACAGTATCAAAACCTAAGTGTCTTTTTCACCCAGGAATTATTGATTTTGGTCTTTTTGACCAATTTTGTGTATAAAATTGCTATCTTGTTTGGAGGTGTTTGGAATTTTGATGGATACCTAATTATTCTTAGATATTGGTATTCCTCTTACCCATACCAGATATTAAAGTTTGACACATCTCTTTTTTTGCTAGAATATAAATACCTTCTACCTGAATTTACATACCCAAAAAACCTCAATCTATTTGGTGATATTGTTGGTGAAACTATTGTTGTTGAACCTGATGGAGCGAAGCGTGACTCGTTTTTTATCTTTAAGAAGCGAAGCGTATGTTGAAGCGTGAAGCGTCGTTTCATGGTTGATGTTTGAAGCGTCAATAAATGTAAATTTAAGAAGATATATTCATATAAAGTAGTTGTGGCTCAGTGATTTAGACGACGATATGTTGAGTAGTGAGTGTGGGGTTCGAATCCCTTACGTTTCCTATAAGATTCGCTTCATTACAGCGATTTAGAGTGTTTTTGATAATTTTGGAGCGAAGCGTGAAGCGTACGCTAGCTTTTGAAAACCATGCTTGCTATTATTAATTCTACCTCAGTTTTTATTCTTCGGAAGAGAACTCGCTTCGAAGCGTACGCTTTTAAAAACCATGCTTGCTAGTATTAGTTATACCTCATGTTGTCATACTTTTATTCGTCAGAAGAGAACTCGCAACCTAAGCTCTTTTGTACTTTCTGATGATAAGTCTGACCACGCTTCTTCAAGTCATCAAGATTTTGCTAAATCTACATGCTTCTACCAGTGATCAAGCTTCTATAAGTCAACAACCAATATTTCACGTTAATCTAAATAATGAGATCTCTAATGAGCCAACGAGTGGTAAAAAATACTTGGAAGCTCAAAACAATGATCATATTGAGCCAATTGTTTTGGACATTGCTGCAGGGAATCGATTTCATAATCGTGACCACACTGATGACGGAAATCGTGTACCCGCTATCATCCTTTTTACTCACGTTGACTTTGTTTACTTATTAATTCGAATTTTCATCTTAGCTTGTCATTTTCTTCTTATTAGTTCCCACTCTCGTGATTATCTTAGATATCGCCTTTTTTCGTTTTGATCCAAACATTGTTTTTCTTTGTGAGACTAAAGCCCAACCTTCTAAAATGAATTTTTATATGCGTCACACTCGTTATCCTAATACTTGGTGTGTTGCATCTATAGGCCAGTTTGAGGGTATAGCTTTATATTGGAAACATGACATTGATAGTCAGTTTCATTATACAAATAGAAATATTGTACATGTTATTGTTAGAGCACTGCTCGGTCGAACTCGCAAGTGTTGCTATCTCAATCTTGTTTGTCAAGTTTAGTTGTCAAAACTATAAGTCTTGATTTCTAGTATACTTATAGCTATGTCTCGGATTAGGATAGAATGTGTAGTTGAGCTTTAGACTTCACGGTGTTCATTGATTGAAGACGAATAACTATTAAGGGGAGCTTGTGGAACTTAATCAACAAAAGGTATGTGGAGACTTGAACTCATCTATCACTCATAAGTCTATTCTATTTTATCTCCTATTGAGACAAACTCGTATAGCTATATAGATTTTACATTATACACATTTGATATTTCGAGCCGAGTTTAACTCGCTTATATCTTTCTCGAAATATGTATTGGAAAGCTTTTGGCTTTAACTACGTTCATTATTATTCTTGACGAAATTCAAAAGATGATTATGTGAAAATCACCTGGTAACATCTTATATGATTTGTGGTAGACGGTCATTTGATGTAGACTCGGAATGTTTCGTATTGATCATTTGATTACTTGAAAATTGCTTATAAGCTAATAGTTTGTGTGAGACAGCTATTGTCGTCTTCTAAGAATGTTTCTGTTAGAGCACTGCTCGGTCAAACTCGCATGTGTTGCTATCTCAAGCATGTTTGTCAATGTTAGTGATCAAAACTATAAGTCTTGATTTCTATCTTATTTATAGATGTCTCGCACTAGGACATATATAGTGTAGTTGAGCTTAAATTTCACAGAGTACATCATTTGAAGATGAAGAACTACTAAGGGGAGCTTGTGGTACTTCTTCGACAAAAGGTATGTGGAGACTTGAAATCATCTATCACTTGGAAAGTATATTTCTACTATCTCATATATTGAGACATAAGTCGTGTTAAGATATAATTTTCTCTATACACATTTGAGATTTCGAGTTGAGTGTATCTCGCTTACATATTTCTCGAAATATGTGTTGGTAAGATTTCACTTCGACCAAGTTCATCTTATATCATGAGAAAATTGCCGAGTAACATCTTACATGGTTTGTGTGATACAATCATTTAATGTAGGCTTGGAATGTTTCGATAATGATTATTTGAATATCTTGAAAAAAAAATTGATGCTAATAGTGTGTGAAAACGGCTATTGTCATATAGAAGAATGTTCCAATGATTGAGATTGTAACCGTGTTTGGATATAAGCATATATATTGTGTTCGCACATTAGTTTATAATCCATAAATCGGGAGCCAAGTGTATGCATATGTGTGTATACGAAATTGGTGAAGGAGACAGGTTAAGTATGCGTACATGTACGCATAATGACAAAAGTTTTCGAACTGAAAATTTCTGCTGAGTTTGGTTTTGACAAACTCTTAACTAGTCACCTTAAGTATACGCATACTGGCGGAAGTTTTCGAACCGCAAATTTCTGCTGAGTTTGGAAATTAAACAAACTCAAATCTGGTTGCTTAAGTACGCATACCCGTACACATACTTAAGCTGGTTACTTTGTCAAATCGGTCAGTTGATGGACTTAAACATTTAAATCATAAGGAATGCAATCTTTGCAAACCGTGGCTATAATGTTCATGATTGATTCAGGTGAATCAAACCGATTTGGTTTCAATTGTGTTTTCTACAGTAATTGAACAACTCTTTAACTAGTTTCATTTGAGTCATTTGACCTAGTTATGGTTGAGATTAATAAGGTTGATATGAGAGTAATCATATGGCTAACCTCGGTTAACTATTTGTGAACCAACATGGTGTACACGTTTAGGTACGATTACATAAACCTAAATGAGGGTACATTTGATTTGTGTGTAACAAGCTAAGTTCGATCTAACGGTTGAAAGATATTAGCTTGGTTGAATTAGGTTTTTCATCTAACGGTGAATATTGAATGCTTTGTTACCAAGGTAACTTGGATTGCAAACCCTGATTTGAAAATTATATAAAGTAGAACTCTAGCAACTGGGAAACCTATCCCCACACCTCCTGTGTGTTACTAGTTGCATAACTAGAGTCGATTCTCCTTTAACCTTAGGTTTCTTATCGAGACCCTATAGGTTAACGACTTGAAGACTTCATTGGGATTGTGAAGCCAGACCCAACTATTATATTTGAAGTTGTGTGATCTGATCTTGCTGTTTTTATCATGGTGGGTTCAATTGAAATAATTGTCTCGAGATTTTATATCTCCGATAGGCAAGATTGAAAAGTAATCACAAACACTTCGTCTCATCGTTTGTGATTCCACAATATCTTCTTTCGCTAGTCGATTAAGATTACTGTGAGGTGATTCATAATTTTAGGCTTTTCTTTGGGAATATAAGTCCGGGTTATCAATTGGTTCATGTTCACCTTTATTTATCAAAAGACAGAACAAAAACTCTTGGGTATTTCTGTGGGAGACAGATTTATTTAATACTATAGACTTTTTTGTGTGAGACATATTTGTCTATCAAGTCTTCGACTTTGGGTCGTAGCAACTCTTAGTTGTGGGTGAGATCAACTAAGGGAATCAAGTGCGTAGTATCCTGCTGGGTGATATGACTCAATAATGTTGTAGAAAGTGGTAGTAAGGTTGTCGTTCACTCGGACTTGATGAAATCGATCTTAGGATTTAATAAAGAAAAATAATAAAAATACAGAATATATACAATTTATGTCACAAGACGGAGAGAGTTACTGGGATTCGATTCCGCCAAACTCATAACAAAAGGTTCAAATATTAATTCTTTTAACAATTATAGCTCAACAAATAAAAACATGGACTCTTATTTTTGCCAAAGTTGATTCTCAAAATATTAGTTATAAATCGTAAGCATGGAACATCAAACATTTAAGCAAGCATGACCCATCTAATAAAATAATAACTAATTTTATCAAATCATAATTCTTTTTAATCAGTGCAAAAGTCATAAAAAGAATTAATTAAAATTACCCATGTATGAAGTTCGTCTTCCTCCGTCGTCCCAGTGATGGGTTCTAGCTCATCATGTTGGAAACACGCTCAAAATCCATTTTTATTGCTCAAAAGAGGGTTACAAATGATGCACAAAAGGAGAAATGATAAATACGGGTTTGCAACGATTATAGTTGTTGCAAACTCATTCTACTACGATAGATATGAAGTGCTAGGTCTGCTACTACAATGCGACCCACGTTCGGTAGTCCTTTTCACTGTTGAAAAACGACTGTCTTTGAGAGTCTGTTCTTCACGTTCTTCACAGATGCAGCAACAGAACTCGATTATCTGAAACTTGATTTCCCGGCTCTTGTAGCGTACCAAATCCTCCCAAACTCTCCGTCCCTCTTCTGTGCTACCCCAAGACGCTATTTATACACAACAGGCGATGAAAATCCCTTGTAATAACTCGTAATAATCCTCTCAATATTCGGCAATGAAAATAATATTTTCGGGAATATTTTCTTCCCTGAATCAACTCTTCACGCGTCTGTTGTATGAAGATTCACTCCTACACGCTTCCAACACAACTTAGATTGAGTTTATATCTTTGTAGCACACGGAAACTTCCCAAAATCCCGTGAATATCTCCTCGTGAACGTGTTACCCTGTTTTCCTTCTCGCGGCAATTACAGCCAATTTGGATCAAAACCAGCAACTATACCAGCCCTGTTAGGCCCAAAGGAAGATACCCAATGATTTTCAGCCATTGAGTCTCGCGGGAAGAGCTTCAAATCCGCAACCCTAATTCTGCCCGTGAAACCAAGCTTTTCCCGCCAATTTCTGAATTTTGAAATGGAGAAGATGAAGTCCCCCTATCCCATTGCTCGGGTGCGAATAGCAGTGCCTCCTTGGGGGTGCCTCTTAGCAATTGGGTTACCCCTTATCCAAAGACGAGAGTCCGAATAACACGTGTCTTCCGGAGGTGCTCCGAGCAACTTTTCGAGCCGAATTTTCCAACAAATATTTATTTCCAAAAATACCTAAAAATGCATAAAAACACAATATTAGTACAAAAATCGAGTTCCAACAATACCAGCACTGAGGACAATTCAGACACAAAAAATGTGTCTATCACTGGGATCAAAGACGTAATGAGCGCAACTGTACCTTGAATCAGTATGAGATTGATTAGGGTTCAACTACAGTCCAGTCCAAAGTTAATTGGTAGTAGGCTAGAGTCTGTAGCGGTTTAATATAGTGTGGTGTTGAATCTGGACTAGGTCCCGGGGTTTTTCTGCATTTGCGGTTTCCTCGTTAACAAAATTTCGGCGTCTGTGTTATTTCTTTTTTGCATTATATTTTGTTATATAATTAAAATATCACAGGTTGTGCGTTAAGATCGATCAATTAAAATATCCAACCTTGGGTTGTTGATTTACATTGATTGACACTTGAACATTGGTCTTTGGTATCGTTCAAGTTACTCCTCTTATTCAATCGGGCTCGCAAATTTGTATTTGTTGATTGTAGATTGAATTAAGAGTTAGAGATATTAAACTCTTTGATATACTTTACTCTAGATTGAGTCTGACTGTCTAGTTGATTCTCTAGAAAGTATATTGGAGTAAGTCCTCTCAGATTGCCAAACGAATTGTTGGGTGTGGTTGTTAGACCCCCCCCCCCCCCCATTTTCAGTTTCAATAATTAAAATGGGAGTTTAGAACAATTAACCATTGTCTGGATATAACACGGTATACATACCCGTATGCAAACTGTTATAAGAATAATTCAGGTCCGAGAACCAAGTATGCATACCCGTATGCAAACAGTTTTAACTTTCAAAGTCCGGGAACTAAGTTTGCATACCCGTTTGCAAACCTATTCACCTGAGTTCGGTCCGGAACAACAATATGCACACCCTTTGTGCGTAGTTCAATCAATTGGTAAATCCAACCTTTGGTTGTTGATTGAAATTGATTGACACTTGAACATTGGTCTTTGGTACCGTTCAAGTTGTTTCTCATGATAATTAGGCTCACGTATTTCAATCTTTTTGATTTGCTGATTACATTGAGAAATAAAGATATAATCTTGGATATATTTTCCTTGATGGAGTCTGACTGTATAGTTGATTTTCTTGAAATCATATTGGAGTTAGTCCATACAGATTGCCAAAACGAAATATTGGATGTGGTTTTTATACCCCCACTTTTTCAATTGGCATCAGAGAAGGCTAACACATTTAAGACCTCATAAGTCTGCGTTTGTAGTAATCTGACTTTATGGTCAGAAGCACTATCTCAATAAACGTACCACCAGATACATGGATCTCAGAGTTTTTTTCCATGACTGATTTCATAAAAAATGTAAAAGAAATTCTGTCTAAACCTCCACCAGGTTTAAAATCCCTTAAAGTTTTTTCAGAGCTTGAAGAGAAACTGGAATGTTTATATTTTGATGTTAACTCATATCTCCAGAAAGAACAAGACTCTCTTGATAAACTAAACCATGTTATGGTGAATAATCTTCACGTTGATATTGATATTTATCTACTTATTAGTGAGACTATTTCTCTCATCTGTATTCCAAAAGGTTGTAACAAACTGGATGAAATACATGATGTGTCTGAATCTCATATACCAGATTGTCTTATCTCTGACCATGACTCTATTCAACAGTCAAACTCTGATACATTGTGTCATGATAATTGTTTTACTTATTCTTGTGAACATGTCAGAATGTCTCTTTACTCTAGGAAGATTTCCCTACGCAGTGCTAAACATTATGTGCAGACACTGTTTTTATTAAGTTTTAAAATGAGACATCAGGGACTCAATTTTCTGTGTATCCCTCTGAAGTCTTTTGTAAAAATTGTAAAAACAAACTCTTGGATTCTTCTCAATTTTGTTTAGTGCAAAAGTTGTTGGAAGGAAACTCTTTGTTGGTGTCACGGTGTGCAAGGCTATTTTGTATGGTGTATTCAAGACCATACAAAAATTGCTCAATTGAAAGTTTGTTGCATATTCAAACTTTGTGTAGCATATAACAAACAAGTCCTTGGTTGCACTCATGTGGTTCATGTACGTTGAACCTAAAACCATTATGTGTTAGAACCGCTCTCCCGAACGTACATAGTCGGTTCAGGATCCATTCCTTCTACACATAAAATGAGAAAATGGCTCTTCTCGTTCTTTTCACCTATTCTTCCCAATTATTCGAGAACGAAAATGAAACCGAAGAGGTCGTAACCCCTCAATCACCATAACCTCAATTTTCGTTGGAATCACAACAAAAATCCACTCCATGGGTTTTTTCTTGTTTCATATTCTCTTTCAGTTCTAGAGCTTCACCATCATCAACAGTTCAGTACCTGGCAAGTCCTTCATCGTTTTTCAGCTTGTCTTTGGTTTCAATGGAATCTAGAAAGAGATTGGGTTGCGGTGAGAGTTTGAGTGCTTATGCTAGTGGTGAAACTTATTATGATTATGAGAATTAGGTTTGTTAGCAAAGAGGCTCGTGACCACTATTTGGAATATAGTAAGAAACTGTCTATCATGAAAATATACTATGATGCTTCTAAAATTAGTGTATAACACCTCTCTAGTTTTTTTTTTTAGAGATTTTGAATGGGGCATAATTCATCAACCCATGGGAACTGCTCATGTTGAAATGACTGCCCAGTTTTATGCAAATTTACATGAACCAAACTTCGTCAACTGCACTTTTAAAACTATTGTGGGGAATAAAATCTTTGTGGTGAATCTTCAAGTTATTTTTTATATCTTAAACTTGACTCGGGTTGGTGACTTTCAATTTCCACCTCCTGGGCATGAAAGGTTGTCTCCAAACATGTTGTCGAATCGTCTTCTTAATAAAGACGTTTCCTGTAAAGATGACAAAATTGATGTTCATGGTACTGAGTTGTTTCTTAAAGTTGTTGGAAAATTGGTTGTGGCGAACATGATGCCGAGTATAATTGACAAAATATTATGGACCAAGTCTCTTGCTAAATTGGTCTGTTACATTGTTGAAGGGAGAGACATTGATTTTTGTAGTCTTATCATTCGTCAGATGATAAGTGTAAAACAAACTTCTAAGAAGACTTCTGGCTTCCCTTGTTTCATTTCAAGGATTCAAAGTCATTTCGGCACTGTTACTTTTGGAAACGATCTTGGAGGACCAAAATTTTTAACCATGACAAGCATCGAAAATATGAAGAAAACTGCAACTAGAACCTCATCAAGAACTTCAACAGTCTCAAACACTGAGATTATTCATTTTCAAAAAGAGGTGGAGTGCTTGAAAGAGAAGTTGGAGTATGCTTCTAAAGCTTATCCCGAACTGTTTGAGAAGTTTGATGAAATTGCTAGGGATTGTTATAAGATGGTGGGTAAACATTGTTTATTTGTTTTGTTTGATTATGTCCCTGCTTATGGTATTTTCTGTTGAACTTCTTATGTCGAACTTATTAAAACTGTTATTTTAATGGTTGTAATAACTTTAATGGTATATTAGCCTTGAAAGATTGTATCCTTCAATTAAATTGCTAAATGTGTTAAATCCATAAGAAGTTTAGCCGAATATATGTCAAAAGTTAAGTCTATTATGTCATTATGCAAATATTAAGAAAAGACAAAATTTACTTTTGAATATTCTGCAATATTGATCTTTCCCTGATCCACTTCTATGTGAAAGTATTGTATGGCTCCGTAAGTTTTTTTATGTTGAGCATTTCCAATTAAATTAATCATTAAGGTTCCTTTGTGGTTAATTTAATTGAGTTCATGTCTCATGTAATTTGTTGATGTCCAAAGAAATCCTTCTTTTCTTGTAAAAGTAAGGTCGCTCTTTTTTTTTTTTTTTTTCTTCCGGAAATGACATTTTATGGGGGAGAGTTCTTAATTGAACTTATGCTTAATTGCCAAATCTTTGTGGAGAGTGCGACTGTGGAATATTGTAGGAGTTATCCTGTATCTAGATAAACTCCTTGATGAATACACTAAGTTTCGACTATGTGAAATCATCGAAACAAAGTTGATATGTTCTCTTTTAGTCATGAATAATCTCTTTGAGAATTTCATTTTGATCCCGCTAGTTTTCGTACCTTTTCCAATTTATATTAACAAAGAGGGGGAGAATTATTTGGTAGTTCACACTACATGCATATGGTTTACGGATAATCATGTAAGGGGGAGTGGTTTTCATTGTGAGGTGAAGTATTGACTAAGAGGGAGTGTTACATATCACCGTAATATTGTTGTCAAAGTTGTGATACAATTGAAGTTTGATATTGTGTAATAATATTATGACATTGTATAACAATAATCGAGAACATTTGTTTTCTTATTGTTATGGCTACGGATCTTCAACAACTATGATGCTGAGTTGAACACTTTCAGAATCACTGGAGTACTTTGAGTGACGAAGAATTAAAAGAATGTTGAAGAACCAAGGAAATCAAGCATTTGGATGAGAAGCTACAAAGTTTATTTATTTTGTAATCCATATGTATTGATAGTTTTGTCACAAAAATTAACAAAGGGGGAGATTGTTAGAAACCTTTGCTTGGTCAAACTCATAGCGTTGCTATCTCAAGCTTGTTTGTCAAAACTATAAGTCATGATTTCTAGTCTACTTATAGCTATGTCTCGGATTAGGATAAAATGTGTAGTTGAGATTTAGACTTCAAGGCGTTCATCGATTGAAGACGAAGAACTACTAGGGGGAGCTTGTGGTGAAAAGACGAGGGTACCCAAATATACCTCAATCTAAAACTTTTCCACCTATAAGTCCTTTCTCCGAAATTGATTGTCTATGGACATAGTCGAGACATACAACTAATCGGTTCACACTTCGTGTGATCGTCTATGGATACGAGATCGAGACAATACGACAATAAGATAACTTGTGTGATTGACTATGGATACAAGATCGAGATAATACAACAACGAAGTATGATTACTTGATAAATAGGTTATGACTTAACCAAACACAATAGGATTGCTATCAAGTAATTAGGAATTAACGTTTGTGTATTTTACTTCTAATTATAATAAAAACAATTATAATTACGGAAATAGAAAAGTAAAAGACACATCAAGATTTTGTTAACGAGGAAACCGCAAATGCGAAAAAACCGGGACCTTGTCCATAATTGAATACTCTCAGGATTAAGCCGCTATACAAAATCTAAACCAACTTCGTATAGTTGAGACCAAGCAACTAAACCTATAGTTCACCTAGTTCCGTCTGTATCCATGCGCCTCCAACTTGCAATAATTCACGCACTTGGAACAATTCTTTTGGTTCGTTTTCCAAACAGTAAAGGAACAACAAATCTGTTCGGTAACAACTCTTTTCAATATAGCACGACCTGAAAGACGTTAGGAATGAAACAGTTCAAGTCACGCAATATTACTAACCTCAAGAGGAAGGATGATGTCTTCGATGAAGTTTGGACGCCAAGGATTTTCCAAAACCGAATATTCTCAAGATACGCAATAAATGCCCAAATCGGTTTTCATAATTCCTGGAAATGCTTTGTCCAATATTTCCGAAATCTCACTACTAGATTATAATCATTCACAGCTTGGCAGTTATGTTTTCAATATAACACGACTTGAAAGATACTTTAGGAATGAAACAGTTCAAGTCAAAATATTACCAACCTCAAGAGGAAGGATGATGTTGTCGTTGAAGCTTTTTGCTTCTTCACATTCTTCAAGTCTTCGAGTAATACTTGTATGTCTCATAATCCTTATCTTTGTAGTCTAACCTATATGAAGTTGTCTCTAGTACATAATCAAGCGACTCTTTAATTGAGTTTTGATTCACTAAAATATGACAACCAAACTTGACATACCAACGCTTGGTGGGTTCAACCGAGCTATATATGCTCTAACACATGAGATCCATACATACAAGTAAGGTGAATTTATGGATGATGATCATCTGTGTTTATGATAACAGAAAAAGCGGGGATCTAACAACCATACCTAATATTTCGTTTGGGCAATCTATATGGACTACTTCAATATAATTCCAAGAAAATCAACTAGACAGTCAGACTCAATCAAGAAAAATATATCCAAGAGTTATATCTTTGTTTCTCAATGTAATCAGCAAATCAAACATATAGAAATCCGCGAGCCTATTATTATGAGAAACAACTTGAATGGTACCAAAGACCAATGTTCAAGTGTTAATCAATTTCAATCAACAACCAAAGGTTGGATATACAAATTGATTGAACTATGCACAACCTGTGATATTTCAATTATATAAACTAATATAATGCGGAAAAGAAATAACACAGACACCAGAAGTTTTGTTAATGATGAAACCGAAAATCCAGAAAAACCTCGGGACCTAGTCCATATTTGAACACCACAATGTATTAACCCGCTACAGACTCTAGCCTACACAAGGTAACTTCAGACTGGAATGTAGTTGAGCCCTAACCAATCTCACACTGATTAAGGTACAGTCGCGTTCCTTACGTCTCTGAATCACAGCAGAACTCTACGCACTTGATTCCCTTAGCCGATCTCACCCACAAATAAGAGTTGCTACAATCCAAAGTCGAAGACTTGATAATCAAATCTGTCTCCCACAAAAAAGTATAATATTATAGATATATCCGTCTCCCACAGAAATACCTACGAAGTTTTTGTTCCGTCTTTTGATAAATCAAGGTGAACAGGAACCAATTGATAATCCGGTCTTATATTCCCAAAGAACATCCTAGAAATATCAATCACCTCACAATGAATTAACTATATGGTAGTAGAACAAGTTATTGTGGAATCACAAAGAATGAGACTGTTAGAGCACTACTCGGTTGAACTCGCATGTGTTGCTATCTCAAGCATGTAATACCAGTTTGACATCCTAACTGCAAGGGAATTCTATACAATCACAAATAAGGCTAACTCGACCACAACAAACCTACTGATTTCTAGCAAACAAAAAGCATGATGGCTCCACTTAGATTGTTTTCTAGACCGATTCTAATCCTTGAAAGGAATTCGTTACAATTTAAGCAAACCCCTCTGGAATCAATCAGAGTTAAAGTAAGTTGAATAGAGGCGAGGGAAGTTGCGTGGAGCTTTGATACCCAAGGCCTCACCGCATTACAAGGCGCGCATCACGCATTCAACTCACGAAACCATCATGAACTTCGAAGTATGCTTAAAAGAGTAACCAATATTTTTTGAATGACTTTCCTATTAAGCTCGTTACCCTATCGGTCTCGTTTTAGTCAGTATTTTAAGGCTTAGGTTCGCGTAGGTTACGTGTTCGTAAGGCGGGCAAGAAGGAAACGGTGATGAAATCCGAGTCCTTATCTTGATATGGCCAGGCCTTGCCCTTTACTAAAAAATTAAATCCGATTTCGAGTCCTCAACATATATGCATACAAAATCATCCGGTAAACCCGCGACGAAGGATTCGCGGGTGTTTAGAATTCTTACCTCCGTTCCAGGACGGGGATGAACCCGTTGAGGTCGACTCGGGCCACGACTCCTATGTCATGTGCGAACAGGGGCCGAGACGATATCATGCTTGTCGTCCTTCCACTGTGCGGTTTTATTTAAACTAACCCTTCCTTAGGGTTTTAAAAAATAATAAATGTCCAAAAGTCCAAAAATAAAGAAAAAGTCCAAAAATAAAAGATTACAAAAATAATTACCTAATTACAATTTCTAAAAAATAATAATTACATTATATACAAAATTTTCTTCTTTACTCCGTTCGGATCTCTCTTTTCTTTCTTATTTTGGCTTTGCTTTTCTTTTCAGCACTTTCTCTTTTTCTTTCGCTCCACTCCAAATCTGAAAGCAAACATAAATACCAAAACGCGTAAAAAAGAACAAAAATAATAAAAAAATAAAAATAAAACCTAAAAACAAATCTATACACAAGTCCGCGTCGGCGGCGCCAAAAATTGATCGAATTTAGAATAGTGGTAAGTAGAGTTGTCGTTCACTCGGACTTGTTGAAATCGATTCTAGGATTTAATAAAGAAAAATAATAAAAATAGAGAAAATATACGATTTTATGTCATAAGACGAAAAGAGTTCTTGGGACTCAAACTAGGATTCCACCAATTCTCACATTCATGCGGTTCATCTATTAATTCACGACAATTAAAGCTCACGAGAATAACAAACATCGACTCTAATTCTTTGCCAAGGTAGATTTTATAAAGAATTATATGTAATTCACAAGCATGACGCATCTAAAGTACCTAAGACTAAGCATGCGACATCTAACGAATTCACAAATAATCAAGAAAAATCATAAATCAATTATAATAGTGCAAATAGTCATAAAGGAATTAAATAGAATTACCACATGGGTGCAAAACAGCTTCCTCCGTCGTCCCAGTGATAGGTTCTAGCTCCACATGGTAAAAACACACTCAAAGGATTTTTTCATTGCTCAAAAAGGTGTGTTTACAAATGATGAAATGGATAAAATGATAAAATCGGGTGTTTGCAACGATTATAAGTGTTGCAAACACTATTACAAAGATTTTTTATTGCTGACTCTCCCATTTCCCACTTTGCTTTTAAGTCCCGCATACGTATTACGACCCTTTTTGTTCGTTTGATGTGAGTCGTAAATTTATACATAAGTGCACGGTGTCTAGTTTATAGACGAAAACGACGGTCTATCGTGCTTTGAATGTTCTTCGTGTTCTTCAATAGCGGTAATGACAAAAGGGCGATGAATTGAGGGCACTAGGGTTCTCCAACTCGATTTTTATTGCTCTTTCACTAATCGTGGTTGCTCCAAACTCTCCAATTAGTTAATAATCAAATTACCCCCCATCTACACCCTAGTGTTTAGAACATGCATCCCTACTCCTCTTTTATACCCAAAATACAGGACCAAGGAATCACACGCAATAACTCCAAATAATCTGTCATCACTCGGCGATAAAGAAAATATATTTTCTTTCCTTTTTGTTTTCTTTTCTTTGTACGTATCGATGAGGAAGCAAGCGTAGGATTGTCAATTCGTGGTGTGGAGGCGGAAGTATCACTTGATGTGAACACTCCAAACACAACACCCATGTCTTCTTTGTTGGGTTGCATTCGGTAAAGTCTTGTCCCAACACAAGCCAACCAAAACAAAGAAAACACATAATTTGGGATAATATCGAAACATGGGAAGGTGTATAAATATGTAAAACAATCCCGTGAAACTCTCAATGCCTACCTCTGTTTTCTCCTCGCGAGTTATCTAGCCAATTTTAGTCGAGCCAAAGACCCAAACCAAGCTGTGTTAGGCCCAAAGGTAACTACCCAAACAATCTCGGCCATTTAGTCTCCCTGAAACAACCGAAAACCAATTCCAAAATGCATGCGCTGTAATATTTTCCACCTAAACTGAATTTTTGAAATGAAGAGGATGAAGTGCCCCGATCCAAAACAGGGCGCCTTTATCGGTTGGGGTGCACAGGGTGCCCTTATCCAAAATGAGGGTGCCTTTATCACTTTTCTCCCGGGGGTCCAAATAACACTTTTTGAGCGACTTTTTCCACACAAGTGTATTTCTCCAAAAACACCTACACACACATAAAAACACCAAAATTAGTACAAAAATCGAGACTAACAATAGAGACAATGAGGACAATTCAGACACAACAATGTGTCTATCACCACTCCCCCACACTTAAACATTACATTGTCCTCAATGTAATTGAGTCATCCAATGTAAAGTTAAGATGGGAAAAATCTATAGCAAACAAATAAAAACAAAAGATAAAGAAAATGGGAACAAATCTGGTGGGTTGATTCCCACGAAGCAAAATCCAATGGGTTGACTCCCATGAAGCAATTGGCAGTTGTTTCCCTGCAAAAAGAAAACAAAAAAAATAAAAAAGAACAAGAATCCACTAATATACAACAACAATAATTCAAACAGTTTTAGTCTTGATAGACCGGATCTTCGAGGAGGAAAATTTCCACCTCGGAATTTATAAGCTCTAAAAACGGTTTCACTCGTTGTCCATTGACCTTAAACACATTGCCGGATTCTCTATTCTCAAGATCGACAACCCCATGAGGGAAAACTTATTTAACATAGTAAGGACCTGTCCAACGAGATCTCAACTTTCCAGGAAATAAATGCAACCTAGAATTATAGAAGAGAACTTTCTGCCCAGGTTCAAATGACTTACGACTAATCGACTTATCATGAAACACTTTAGTTTTCTCTTTGTAAAGCTTTGCATTTTCATATGCATCATTCCTAATCTCTTCCAACTCATTGAGTTGAAGCTTACGGTGATTCTCAGCTGTAGACAAATCAACATTAAAAGTCTTAATGGCCCAATAGGACTTATGTTATAACTCAACCGGTAAATGACATGCATTTCCATAGACAAGATACGGAGACATACCAATGGGTGTCTTATAAGTAGTTCGGTAAGCCGAAAGTGCATCCAATAATTGTGCATACCAATCTTTACGATTTGGATTCACCGTTTTCTCTAATATTTGCTTAATTTGTCGGTTAGAAACTTCGACTTGACCACAAGTATAGGGGTGATATGGTGTAGAGACTTTATGAGTAATGGAGTACTTACTTAAAAGAGTCTTGAAAGAACTATTGCAAAAATGTGACCCTCCATCACTAATAATGGCTCTAGTAGTACCAAATCGAGAAAATATGTATTCTCTAACGAACTTGATCACAACGTTGCGATCATTCGTCTTGGTAGGTATGGCCTCAACCCATTTAGACACATAATCTACCGCTAACAAGATGTATACATTACCGTTCGAAAAAGGTAAAGGTCTCATGAAGTCTATTTCCCATACGTCAAATATTTCCACTATCAATATGGAGTTCAGAGGCATCATGTTGCGCCTAGTAATCCTTCCCAGCTTTTGGCATCTGTCACAACCTCGACAAAACTCACGAGTATCATGAAACAAAGTAGGCCAATAAAATCCACATTGCAGAATTTTGGCAACAATTTTCTTAGAGCTAAAATGGCCACCACAAGCATAAGAATGGCAAAAAGTGATAACACTCATAATTTCATCATTAAGCACGCATCTACGAATAATATGATCAGGACAATATTTGAACAAATATGGATCATCCCAAAAAAAAAATGCTTAACCTCAACTAAAAATTTAGTTTTATCTTGTTTCGACCAATGCTCAGGAATTTGGCCAATAGCAAGATAATTAACAATATCAGCAAACCAAGGTAATTGCGAAACAACAAACAATTGTTCATCGGGAAACGATTCATGCAAATGTAAGGCATCATTAGAAGACTCTGAAATGATCCTAGAAAGGTGATCTGCCACTACGTTCTCAGATCCCTTCTTGTCCTGAATATCAAAGTTAAACTCTTGCAGCTAGAGGTGTAAAACGTGCCGGCCCAACACAGCCCGGCACACGAATTCGCGTGCTTCATGTGCCATGTGTCATGCTGTGCTGTGCCAACGATTTAAACGTGTTGTGCCGTGCTGTGCTTTACTAGTCAAAATCTAGGCACAACACAGCCCACGAGCACAGCACACGAATAAACGTGACGTGCTGTGCCGTGATGGCACACGTGTTATAAACAATTTTAAATCACTTAATGTATACATTAATTCGGACATTATCACAAGAATTTAATTAGACAACATATCATTTGAAACTATTTAAAGTAAAATTAACAAGTTTATTCAATAAAAAGAAATAGCCCATCAAATATAATAATGTTCTAGTTAAATATAGGTGACGACATTATAACAACGATATTGAAATATATTTTCCAAATATTAAGGTATTATATGTGTTGTTATAAATAAGGCAACATAAAATGTTAAAAACTAGCTAGAATAGTAACTGTTTTGTGAAATATACAAAAAATGTGATGTATTATGCCTTGTTATATGGTGTATTTGTAAATATTATGACGTGCTCTCTTAACGTGCTGGGCTGGGCGGGGACACGTGCTTATCCGTGCCACGTGCTGTGTTGTGCTACTGTGCCAATTAGTCAAACCCAGCACGTCCCATTTAACTAACGTCTTTGTCCGTCTTTGAGGCTAAGTCACGTCTTTGGGATGAAACGTGCTCAAATTTTAGCGTGATGTCTTTGGTTTGTGCTCGTCTTTGGCACATCCCAATTTACACCTCTACTTGCATCAATAATATCCACCTAATCAACCTAGGTTTAACATCCTTTTGGAAATAAGGTACTTCAATGCAGCATGATCAGTGAATATAATGATCTTAGACCCTAAAAGATAAGGTCTGAAATTTTCTAAAGCAAACACAATCGATAAGAGTTCTTTTTCAGTAGTGGTGTAATTTAATTGTGCATCATTCAAAGTCTTACTAGCATAGTAAATGACATGCTGTGATTTATCCTTACGTTGTCCTAAAACAGATCCAACTGCAAAATTAGAAGCATCACACATAATCTCAAATGGAAGATTCCAATTAGGCGGTTGTATAATCGGGGAAGAAGTTAACAACAATTTCAGCTTCTCAAAAGCTATAACACAAGTTTCATCAAAGACAAAAGCAACGTCCTTACCAAGAAGATTGCATAAAGGACGTGAGATTTTACTAAAATCTTTAATAAAAATTACGGTAAAAACCTGCATGACCTAGGAATGATCTTACTTCCGTAACTGTCCGTGGTGGTCTCAACTTAGAAATTAAATCAACCTTAGCCTTGTCTACTTCTATACCCTTAGAAGAAACAATGTGACCTAACACAATTCCAGACTGAACCATGAAGTTACATTTCTCCAATTCAACACAAGATTTTTCTCCTTGCATCTCACTAGGACAAGAGTGAGATGATGGAGACATTCATCGAAAGAAGATACAAACACATAAAAATCATCCATGAAAACTTCAATAAACCTTTCAACCATGTCAGAGAATATGCTTATAACATACAACGCTGGAAAGTGGCGGGTGCATTACACAACCCAAATGGCACGCGTCTATAGGAAAATGTCCCAAATGGACAGGTAAAATTGATCTTTTCTTGGTCTACAGGAGCAATAGGGATTTGGTTATAACCGTAGTAACCATTTAAAAAGCACTAGTAACTATGGCCGGCTAACCTCTCAAGCATTTGGTCGATGAATGGCAGAGAAAAATGATCTTTCCTCGTGACCTTGTTCAATCTCATATAGTCAATGCATACACGCCACCCGGTGGTCTACCGAGTGGGAATCAATTCATTACAATCATTCTTGACTACAGTAATTCCTGATTTCTTGGGTACAACTTGAACAGGGTTGACCCAAGCACTGTCAGATATCGGGTAAATGATACCTGCATCCAACAGTTTCAGAACTTACTCTCTTACTACCTCTTTCATGTTAGGATTTAGCCTACGTTGCATTTCTCTAGACGTTTTAAAATTCTCTTATAAGTATATATGATGCATACAATCATTAGGACTAATACCTTTCATATATGCAATGGACCAACCTATAGCCGTTTTATGTTCTCTAAGGACATCTACCAACTAACTTTTCTGTTCTAGTGTGATATTAGAAGCAATAATAATAGGTAAAGTGTTTTCAGAGCCTAAGTAAACATATTTTAGAGTGTCGGGCAATGGCTTAAGAGTCAAGGTCGGAGCTTTCTCGACTGATGGAACTAGTCGAGACTCTGATAGTATAAGAGGTTCAATTTTTGGCTTCCATTTACTAGTGTCCAGCAGTGGTGTGGAGTCTAACAATGCATTGACTTCACAAATAACATTATCATCAGTTATATCCTTCCCAAAATGAGTTAAACATGCTTCTAATCGATCATCTAAATGATTTTGCAAGAAAGTATCATGAACAATTTCATCAATCATACAAACAATTTCATGGTCATCAAAATCAGGAGGAGAACGTGCAACAGTAAAAACATTCACTTCCATTTTCCAACTACCAAAAGTAAGTTCCATAATACCATTCCTACAGTTTATGATCGCATTTGCAGTTGCTAAGAAAGGTCATCCTAAAATAATAGGAATTTGACCACTAGGGTCTGCCACTGGTTGTGTATCTAGGATTATGAAATCCACAGGATAAACAAAGATATCAACCTTCACAAGAATGTCTTTTACCACTCCTCTAGGAATTTAAATGGACCTATCAGCCAATTGGAGTGTAACATTTGTGGGTTTCAAGTCACCAAGTCCTAATTGTTCATACACAGAATATGGCAAAAGATTCACACTAGTACCTAAGTCTAACAAAGCATGCTCAATCTTGTGTTTTCCTATAGTGCAAGCAATAGTAGGACAACCAGGATCCTTGTATTTAGGAGGTGTTTTCTGCGTAATGATAGAGCTCACCTATTCAATAAGGAATGCTCTCTTTTGCACATTCAAATTACGTTTCACGGTGCACATATCTTTCAAGAACTTAGCATATAAAGGAATTTGTTTAATGGCATCTAGAAGAGGAATGTTAATCTTAACCTGTTTGAAAACTTCTAAGATGTCACTAGAACTAGCTCCTTTTTTACGGGGTAGTAATCGTTGAGGAAATGGAGCGCGGGAACATAAGCATTTTGATTCATGTTTTCAAAATCATCGATTTCTTTTTGTGTCGCAGTGTAACTTCAACGTCATAATGGGAGTGTTCCTAGCATGCTCATTTTCCTTAGGATTACTAACATGATTATCAATGACCCGTCCCTTCTTAAGAAAGTAACGGCTTGGACTTGATCGGAGGATTCGGCACCGTCCCAAATGAAACCTGGGTTAGGCATTGCCCACCTCATTAGTTAGGCATTGTTTGACTTGAACTACAGGAATGGAAGGTTTCCTGTCCCTTGTCTCTATCATTCATTTGACTAGCAAGCTGACCTACTTGTCGTTCTATATTTGCTATGGACCTTGCAAGTGGTCTGCTCTAAGTTTGCATTTAGACTTTCTTCCATACTAGGCATTCTTTGGTTAGAAAGAATCATTAGGAATGGAAGGTTTAAAATAAACCCACTAAATGTTCATCTACCTCTACCATCGTCATAAAAGGTATGGGATCTGCAGTGACTCGACAAAATACCCCCAAACTCCGGCTTAGCTTTAGAACTATGTTCTAGCGATTCAAGCCTTCTTGGAGCTTGGTGAGCTATTTTAGCGTTGAAAGAATTCGGTGGACTCGTCCAACCCACATAAGCTAGTTCTTTGGTTAGGTGGTAAAAAATAAACCACAATATTTTTTTGAATCAATAGGGTTAGGCATTGTTTGGACTTGGGAACTGTCCTTTGTCTCTATCATTCATTTGACTAGCAAGCCATCTCGTGACCTGCTTGTCGTTCTATATTTGCTATGGACCTTGCGCAACCTTTTGGGCTAATTAAATAAAGTGTCAATTTCATCTCCGTGGTATCAGTGATGTTTCGCTCTTTAAGTTTGTTATTGACTTTTTTTTTTTTTTTTTTTTAAATTGCGAACAATCGAGGTAGCTCCCCCAACAAACCAAATTAAAACATTAAAACAGCATAAACAAACTTAGACTTTCTTCCATACTAGGCATTCTTTGGTTAGAAGAATCATTAGGAATGGAAGGTTTTTCGTGTAACAACACTAGACCGACCTTCATAAGGGAGGAGAAGGTGAGAATGGGTTTTGCGACCTCTAGACCATGAAAAGTTAAGATTGTGTCTTTCCCTTTGGGTTGTAAGTATTGGAATAAGGGTCATATTTATGACGATTATCTTGATAGAGAGCATTGACTTACACTACCATCGTCATAAAGGTATGGTCTGGTGACTGAGTAAAATGCCACAAAAGGCAACATGCACTATTTGGCAGCTTTAGAACTATGTTCTAGCGATTCAAGCCTTCTTGTGTCAAAGACAAAAGGCTTTTAACTATAAGTTCTAGCCTTTTAGCGTCAGTCAAATTGAATATCAACTATGTGCGCTCCTTTGCTATTAGCAATTGACCTTACTGGTTCCTTAGCATCCCACTCTTGGGTTTTTTCAGCTACCTCTTGCAAGAATGCATAACCCTCTTCAGCACTTTTATCCTGAAAATTACCAGCACAAAGTGACTCTACCGTGGTCATAGTTTTATGATCTAATCCTTCGTAAAAAATCAACGTAAGCCTAGGAGTATCAAATCCATGGTGTGGACACTGCAGCAAAAGATCATGGAATCTCTCTAAGTAGTCACAGAGAGATTCTCCCTGTTGTTGCACAAAACTATTCGATTTTTGACGGATGGCGAAGTCTTATGCCTAGGGAAAAATTTGTTCAAAAACAGTTTTGTCATGTATTCCCAAGTCCTAACTGACGAAGGAGCCAATGCATCTAACCAATATTTTGCCTTATTCTTTAATGAGAAAGGGAACAACCTAAGTTTAAGGTATTCATCAGACAAATTCTTAATTTAACTGTACCACACAATTCTTCAAAGTCTCTAATGTGATAGTAAGGATTTTCATTCTCCTTACCATAAAAGTTGGGAAGAGCCTGAAGGGTATTTGTCCTAATCTCATAAGTTGTTGTAGTAGCGGGCAAAACAATGCACGAAGGTTGAGAGACTCTAGTTGGATACATATAGTCTCTCAAACTCTTAACTGGAGGTTATCACCCTCATCATCGGTTCAGCCATAAATAATGGAGCAAATTTATTTCTATCCCAACCAACCGGAAAATCTCGCATACACTAACCACAAGCAAAGAGTTGAATCGTACTTACCTTGCAAAAGATTTGCAAGTAGATCAAGCACTTACTCTCTTTGAGATCGTTACCAATTCCTATGCCGCAGTACAAACAAACTAATAATGGTACATATAAGAGTCAAACCAAATCAGCAAAGAGAACTAACAAAATATAAAAGAAAAACTAAAAACAAAGAAATAACTACAGAAAATTAAATCCAACACTATTGACTAGAAAGTCTAAATATCAACTAGAGAGGGTTTTGCAACCACTCCCCGGCAGCGGCGCCAAAAACTTAATGCGTCGGTAAACCGACTTTAATTAACCGCAAGTATACGGTGCACTATATGTGAATAGTGGTCAATAGGGATCGTTCCCACGAGGAGAGTTAAACTCTATTTCCAATCAATACTAGTAACTTTCAAGTCAAGAATATTTCAGAAGGAAGATTTCAGATTTCTTTTACTAAAAGAGTAAGCTAAAGAATGAAATAAAATAGATTTATGAAGATTTGTAATCAAGGATATGGAAATATTAGGGTTTCGGAATCCATTGCAAGCTATTTTTACTTTATATTATATCACAAGGTCTCGAGTTTACTCGTGCATAGTGGCAAACCTAGCTACTAACACATGTAAGATATTTCGTTATTGTAGACAAGAGTTATCATAAAAGATTTCTTGTTCTCAACCTAAGGTAGAAATCCCTAGTACTAAGTATACATGGCATACATAGTCTTCGGATATTCATAAAACAATCAATAACAAGGTTCAGTGAGTATTTCTATCAACCTAACAATAGACTATACATGGCATAGAATATGAGAAATTGAATAGAAGATAAATCATTGTAGAGAAACTCAAACAAATAACATTAAGCTCAAAGTTGGTAGAAACCCTTGTTTTAGAACATAAGTAAATAAACCTACAAGTTCATCCTTCACCCTAACAATAGATTTAGCTAGACATGGTTTTGCTCAAATCCATCAAAAATAATATAGAGATGAATAAACTCAACATATAGAAAATCAATCAAATGAAATGGAGCTAAACCTAATTGCTTCCCTGATTACGGCGTATCCTCTATATGTGTTGATAGTGAGAAATATATAGGTCTTGCTACAGCTCCAACTCGGACCCAACTTCTTGTTCACAGCCCAATCCACTTAACAGAACCATTTCTTCAAATTCAGGCCCTTAGCCAACTCCGGCCATAACACCTAACCCCATTGGCTCATCTGCTCGTGTTTGCTGTTTGGGCAGATAACAACAACCACCAATATCTCGGTTCAATACCAACCCTGAGTTCAAAAACTAGCCACAACAACTCCCTTCACTGGCTACAACACCCATCATTCATCATCAGTTCGAGAATTCAAAGCTTCAAAGAACTGAAATCAATTAGACCCACTTTCAGACATATTCCAAACAACAAACTCCACTTATTTATAGCACCAACATCCCAATTGATGATTCCTCTATATAGACACCACTACTACAAACATCACATCTGACTGCAATCTCGTTCTCCATTCGAGCCTCCATTAAGACCCAAACTTGAGTCACAGGACCCATACACAATTGCAGAGACCCCATTGCAAACCATCACCACTGCCTGCAATCACCACTAGCTCCAATCTCGTTTCAACATCATCAGTTACAGACCACCAAATACTACCAGCAACTGAACATCTCTTCTCGCTCCATGTTAAGAACAAATCCAGTTTCGATCCAATCTCAGACGTGAATAAACTCCTTCGAATTCTACAAATGTTGTTGTCAAATCCCGTATGCAACTGAGTTTCAGCCTTGAAACTTCTTCAATTTCATCTTCATTCGCATCTGAAACGCCACCAGTAGCCAACAACAAAATTAGGTTAAGACCCCTTCTCAATCTAGATTGCAGTCAGCTCAGATTACTGATAGACACATTTTTGTGTCTAATTTGTCTCGATTCTATATATTCATAGTGCTCATTTTTGTACTTATTATGGTGTTTTATGTGTGTGTAGGTATTTTTGGCCAATAAACATTTTTGGAAAAATCGGCTCGAAAAGTTGGTAAAAGCGCCCGGAGGACACTTGCTATTCGGACCCCCACTATGGATAAGGGGTACCCAAATTACTAAGGGGCACCCTCAGGACACCCCCAGGACAGATGCTATCGGCACCCTATCAGAGGATAAGGTGGCGCCCCTTTCTTCCCAAATTCAAACTTCAAAAGAGGCGGGAAAATGGTGCTGTCACGAACCAGATTAGGGTTGAAGTTTTGTTCGAGTTTTAAGGAGATTCAATCTCAGAACTTTGGTGGACTGGACTTCCTAGAGCATAACATGGCTGGTACGT
Source organism: Papaver armeniacum (assembly GCA_023531295.1). Classification (NCBI taxonomy): domain Eukaryota; kingdom Viridiplantae; phylum Streptophyta; class Magnoliopsida; order Ranunculales; family Papaveraceae; genus Papaver; species Papaver armeniacum. The sequence goes on along the minus strand of JAJJWW010001135.1, from coordinate 38,596 downwards.
TTGATTGGATCGAAGAAGAAATCAGAGGTGTGGAGTTTCACGGGACTATTGAGGTTTTCTATATCGGCCAATGGGTGATATTATGTCGGAGTTTGACGTGGATTTGGATTGATATGGTCCTGTCACCACCAAACAGGATTGGTATGTTTCTCAAATTCGAAGAAATATGATCAAATCTTCGAATCAATCAAAATAGGAAGGGAAGATATATTTTGGATTTTCTAGTTATATTTCTGGAAAGTACGTGCAAAGAAGAGGAGATATATTATTCTAGGATTCGTGTATATCGAGTTTTGGAAGGTTTGAACGTACATAGACGTGTAGAGAGGCTTGGCAGGGAAAGAAATCCCGTATCTTTTTGTTGAAGAAAAAGGGAGATAAACAAGGATTTCGATCGAGTTTTTGGGACCTGTTGGCTATATATAGAGTTGCTAAGAATCATGGAAGGGTTACGTAACCTTAGGAGAAGTTTAGAACCCAACGGAGAAGAATCAGTCGAGTTGCAGAGAAAGATACACCAGCAGGAGAAGAAGAGGAAGCTGAAGAACAATAGACCATTAAAGACAGTCGTTTCTTGAGTCTTAGTATTTGCAACAGTGCTACAGTGGTTACAACAGTTCTCTATAACAGTTTCACCTTTGTAACAACTTCTTTGTAGCGCCAATACATCGTTGCAAACAGTCTGTTTTATTGTCTTCTTTCCTTTTAATCAACTTTTGAACCATAAACCAATATTTTGAGCAAGTGATTAATATGAGGAGCTAAACCCCATTGCCGAGGCGATAGAGGAAGCCATTTTTTTTCCAATTATCATGTGGTAAATTCTACTTTGATTAATTTTTGCAATTTCTTTTATGATTATTTGCATTGAACTAATATTGAATAATTTATTTTTATTGAATGATTGTGATTCGTTTTGATGGAGCATGCTTAGTTTATAACTCTTGATGTTTCATGCTTGGTGTTTACAATTGTTACTTCGAAAATCTACCAGAGGCAATAAATTAGAATCACTTTAACGTAAAGAATTGCATGAATATTGATTAGATTAAATCACATAAAAATTGGAGATTGGTGGAATCTTGAGTCTCAGTGTTTTTAAACTCTTGATACAACTTATTTTGAGTTTTCTAGTTTTATTTGAGTCTAAAAAATCCTTCACAAGTTCGAGAATCGAATCACTTTATTTACCACTATCAATCACATCAATTTTTGGCGCCGCCGACGCGGACTTGTTTTTAGGGTTTTAAATTTTTTTAGTTTTTTTTTTGTTCTTTTTTACGTTTTTGGGTATTTATCTTTTGTCTACAGGTTCTGGACCATAAAGAAAATTGAGCCAAGGAGTTTGATGATTTTATAAAGACTTGGAGCTAAAGATTAAAGCAAAAAGAACGGAAAAGAAGACAATTTTATTTTAGGGTTTGTTTATTTAAAAAAAAAAATTTGTATTAGGGTTTATTATTTTTGTAATTTTTTCCTTTCTTTTTGGACACTTTGGACTTTTGGACTTTCAGACGTTTTTTTTTCTTCAAAACCCTACGGATGGGTTCCTTAAATATAAACTGTTTGCAGAGAAGGAGGACAATTACGATATTGTCTCGGCACCTTGGGTTCGTACACTGACATAGGAGTCAGTGGACCGACTACAACTAATTCATCCCCCGTCTGGAACGGGAGGTAAGATTCTGAACACTCACGAATCCCCTGTCAGCGAGTTACTGTCTTCCTTCGTATGCTTATATGTTGAGGACTAAATACGGACATTTATTTTTCTAGTAAGGGCAAGGCCTGGCCATACAAGATAAGGGTTCGGATTTCATCACCGTTCTCTTCTTTCCCGCCTTAGGAACACGTAACCTACGCGAACCTAAGCCTTAAAATTTTGACTAGAACGAGACCAATAAGGTAACGAGCTTATAGGAAAGTCGTTCAAAAGGATCGTATTGGTTATTTTGTTAGCCTAGCTCAAATTTCAAGAAGATTACTGGAAGTCGATTAGAGCCGCCTTGTAACCCAGGGAAGCGTTGCCACATAGGTGGGGTTATCAAAACTCCCCAGAGCTTCTCCTACTTATCTTCGACTTACTTTATTCGGATTGTCCTACGAGGTTTGCTAAAATTGTACCTAGTTGCCTTTTGGAAGAGTAGAAGCTGGTCTAAAAACAATCTAAGTGGAGCCATCATGCTTTTTGTTTGCTAGAAATCAATAGGTTTTATTTGGTTGAGTCAGCCTTGTTTTGTGATTGCATAGAATCCCCTTCCTTATTCTTTTGCATGCCTGAACGTAAAAGAGACGCCCAAGGTAGATTTATTAAAGAGAAACCTAGTAGTTCTAAGCATCTCGATTACCTCAATTTAGAAAATCCGATTTTTGAAGAGTCCGTTTTTGAACGTCCGTTTGAGGAGATAATCCCTAATATTTTGATAGTGCCAGAAATGGCAACTTTGAAAGCTTTGTTGAACCCGACTAGGACTACTCGTCCCTCGTGTATCAGGTTAGCTGAAATGGAAGCAAATTATGAACTTAAACCTGGGACCTTATAGCTGCTCCCAGTCTTCTTAGGGAAAGAAAATGAAAACCCCTATTTCCATGTTAGGGACTTTGAGGAAATTTCTAGTACCCTAAAGATTAGAAACCTTGATGATGATGCTTTGAAACTTAGGTTATTACCTTTTTCCTTGAATGATAAAGCTAAATCGTGGCTATATAGTTTGGCTTCTGGTTCAATTGAAACATATGAACAACTTACATCTGCCTTTTTAAACAAGTTTTTCCTTAGGCACAAACATCGTCTATTAGGACGCAAATTTGCACGTTTTCTCAACAAGAGGGAGAATCTTTGTATAGGTATCTGGAAAGGTTCAATAATCTACTACCCCAATGTCTTCATCATGGTTTAGAAAAGGTTAGGTTAGTTCAGATCCTTTATGAGGGTTTAGATTATCCCACTACAACCACAGTAGAATCTATGTGTACAGGTGGGTTTGAAAACCAAACAGTTGATGATGCGATGACATATTTGCATGAAATCGCCGAAAAGACCCAACAATGGGAAAGTAATAGGGGACCTCAGAAAAAAATTCTTCTAGGTAGAGGAAACGTTAATAGGGTAGAAGGAAGCTTTGAATCAGATGCCAAAATTGCTGCTATAGCAAAAAGGTTAGAAGCTTTAGAAGTGGGTCAGACTAGTGGTAGAGTGGAGCCTTTTTGGGAAGGCCGGAATAATGAAGAACAAGCCAATGCTCTCTATAATAACACTAGATTTATAACCGTCAGAAGTTTGACCCATATTTAGAAACCTATTATCCTGGTTGGAGAAACCATCTGAACCTTTCGTGATCTAAAGGCCATAATCAAGGTCAGTTTAGTAATTCTAATGCTCCCCTAGGTTTTTACTATACTAAGAATCCTTCAGGACCAACTCAGTTTCAGAATCAGTCAGATAAGAAAATCTTAAGTTTAGAGGAGTCTCTCAACTTGTTAACTCAACAAACTGCAAAATTTCAGCTATCAATAGAACAAAGTCTACAAGCTAGTAAGAGGATAGGAAATCAAAACAGTTAGGCTATTTCCGAGTTAAAAACCCAGGGTCTGTGTAAAACAAATGACCACAGGGTCGTAGTCCAATTTTTGAAAGAGAACATACTTACACGTTTTGGTACGCCGCAAGCTATAATTAGTGATGGAGGTTCACACTTTTGTAATAGACCGTTTGCTCTTTTAATGAAACAATATGGTATTACCCACAAAGTAGATACCCCATATCACCCACATACTAGTGGTCAGGTACATGTCTCTAATGGGGAAATTAAGCGTATTCTAGAGAAAACAGTTAATCCCAATAGGAAAGACCGAGTAAATCGAGGCTTCTTGATGCCTTATGGGCTTATAAATGCTGCGTTTAAGACACCCATTGGAATGTCACCTTGCTCGTCTAGTATTTTGCAAGGCATGTCACCTTCCTTTGAGTTAGAGCATAGAGCCTATTGGGCTGTTAAGCGGCTAAACTTTTCACTTGACAGAGCGAGGAGCTCACCGATTCATTGTCAGATCGTCAAAAATAATTTCACTTTCTAAAGTATATGATAAAAAAGTTCGTTTCCACAGAGGCGAATGTAGTTATTATGTATTCAATTTCTTAAAGTAACCAATTGGGGGGATTTCTGATTTTTATGTAAGCAATAAAAGTAAATCAAAAGCAAAATAAATTGTAGAAAGTAATCAATAGAGAGAGATATTGGTCAAGGAATTCATCTTCAATCTTAGACATGTGCTTGCATATATGATTAGAATTACGATTTAATCTCTTAAATTATCAAAAGCCTAGAGAATCAAGAGAGCAAGATAATCTATTAATTTCCTAAGTTCATCAACACACACATTAGAGCTGCGTATGTGAATTCTACCTAAAGAATAACCTAACGCCTTGCGCTAATTAAGTTCAATTCCTAGGAGCATTAAGTTTCAGAAAAATTCTAATCAATGCAATTGTCATACATTGCGCATAACAATTCGGACAATGGTCAAACTCTACATATGATTACGAGAGTGTATCACTACAAACCGTAAACATATTATGCTACTTGTATTCAGTTATCGCTCGATGAAAAACCCAAAATAGCTATGGAAAAGGATGCAAGTTGAATTGATTGGCCACAAACTAAACAAACATCTAATCCTATCACAATACATCAATCATGTGATATAAAAATATTAGAGATGTGAAACGATAATCAAGAGAAAAACTAATACATAAATCAAACACAAGTTTTAGAAATAGGACTACATCCTTAACCAATAATATAGAATTTAGCTACTATAGCTATGGAGTTCATCACAAAAATATGAATTGAATAAAGAAGAAGATGAACAAAAGCAAACCCTTGTAGTGTAAAACAAAAGCGCTCTCTCCCCAAAACTCCAAGAATAAAACGTCCCTTCCAAAATTGTAGAAGTCTTCTTTTATAGCTCCTCTTGTTCCAAAACTAGGTCTAGTCTTCAAAGTCCATTAGATGAAAATCCACCAAGCCCATAAGTAAGAGAAACCCATATAGAAAATATGTCAAAATGGAAAAACTAGTATTATGGCCGTAAAATTGGGAGAAGTGGCCGGAAAGGCTCGGTGGCCAGGCAAAAGTCGCCTTGGTCACCGATCAAGCTGAGTCAACTCGGTCAAGGTCAGGCCGAGTCAAATCGGGTCAAGAACCGAGTCAAGACTCCGGTCAATCACCCAGTCGGAGTGTGAGTCGACCACCACTAGCTTTGGCCTGAAGCCGAGTTGTCTTGGCTCGAGGCCATTGCACATGCCTCGAGTGTCTTTGCACGGATTGTGCTTAATAAGTCCTTAGCCAGCCATCTTGGCTGTGCATAACTTGGCATCCATCTTGGCTCTTCCATTCACTCCAATTCAACATCAGCTTCTTCACTTTTAGCCATAACTCAAACCAGTCTGCAATTGATTCAATTCCAGCATTAAGACCATCTCAGACCCTCTGTACTAGTACCTGCCATTTCAATTCGCAGCTCAACTCAATTACAATATCCTTCTCTCCTGTATAATTCATTACAAGCCACCATAGTGGGAATACACAGCAACGCGAATTCAGCTTCCACATTAAGCAATTCAAGCCTCCGCTGTCAACAAGTACCCATCTCAATTCATCCAATCAACGACCAGCACCTGTAGCTGCAGTTCAGCTGCAACTGTCATTCTACTCTCAATTGCTGCGAGTCTAGCTGCGGTTTCCTGCAACATCAAACCCTTCCACGATTGCACTGCTAATTCATCCGCCAAACACACGGTTCCATCACATGCTTGATGACCTGCAATCAACAAAGCAAAGATCAATTGCATGCATTCAACACCATGGCCTGCAATTGCACCTACAGCTCTGCAATGCCTCACAACCCTTCAAGAACTCCCTTAATCAACATTTTAGATCAACCTGCAATCCTTGTAATATGACCATCCGAGCCTCACCTCCATGCCATCTCCTTGTTACTCATACACAACTCGGCCATCGACTTTCTGCAAGCACCGCCAACAACAGATAACACCACTAGTGCCTGAGTTGCAGCTGTAATTCATTCCACAGGTCCATCTCAGAGCCAAATCCATAACCACCGGTACCAGTTTCTCTTTTCTTGTTCCTCCTTCAATCTCGGACTTCAACCTTGACAACATTCATTGTAATTCCAGTTCTAGCTCAACCATCCCAAGCTTCAAACTTCGACCATCTTTCACCGCACCACTTGTTCCATTAAAGTAACAACTCCACCCGCCCGAGTCACAATTCGCCTCTTCTTGCTATTACCCAACATCTCCATTAAATTCAATCATGCAACTCCCTTACAGGACCGGAGAGCAATCTCACGACTTCTTCCCATACACACATTACCCATGGACTCAAAGCCAAAACCATTCACCGTTGTTGCAACATCGATTTACAACCTGAAACAATTCAACTCCACCAAAGACTATCACCCTCGCCATCACTAGCACCGTGAAATATCAATTAACACCCTTGTAAACAATCCACGAAGCCACTACCACTGCAGTTTCAGCTCCATTCACCCCCCTGAACTTTCCTTCGAGCCATACCACCAACATCATCGCACCATCCGAGTCTTTATCATTCTCAATTCCTTGACCTAATTACCAGACAATGATTCATCTCCTCAAATTCTTCATCGCCAACAAGAATGTGAGTAGAAGCTCAGAAACCCCCATCGATCTCTTCCATTTCAAACTCAAATTGTTTCCTCTCTCAATTCAAAATCGGCCATCTCTCATTTCCATCTCTCAGACAAATAAATGCCACGACCAACATGAAAGAGAGATGGTTTCTCTGGATTTCGGGTATCGGGTAATAACCAGTTAGATTGACATTGGCACCCGGGACTCGGATAAGGGATACCATGAAGTTGTTTCGCTTATCGGTTTGAGTCTGAAACAACCTAATTCTCGCCCTAGAGACCCGACCAGTTCATTCTTCACCTCCTTTTCGCGTGCCTTAGTCTCGGTTCCAAGTATCACTCGCTAGTGAATTGATCTTCTCGCCCTTTTCGCTCCAAATGGACGTTTTCTCCTTCTTTTGCTCCTAATGACTCAAAACACCTATAAAACTCAAAACCACACATAAGATACACAATTTTACAAGAAAACTCAAAGAAAGCATAAACAATAGATAAATATCAAGGTGTTTACAACACCTATCAAATTCCCCACACTTAGACTTTGCTAGTCCTCGAGAGCAAATCAATCAAAACTAAAACATACAAACAACTCCGTGTGTCGTCGAGGCTACGGTCACTTTTAGCATAAATAACAAGCCTTTGAAACCCTAGGTGTCCCTGATAGGTGTTGTAAAACACCTAATTTACTATCTAGTAGTTACGCTTTCTTTGCTATTTTTCTGGTGAATTATGTATTTTACGCGTGTTTTTGAGTTATTAGGTACTCTGGAGTCGCACGGACGAAAAGATGGAGAAATCACCCAATTTGAGAAAAAGGGCAAAATTGTCATTTCATGGGCGAACACTATCTGGAGCCAGTCAAGGTTGAGGGGAAACTCTATTTGGAGGGGTACTAAATACAGATCCAGCTGAGGTTAAGGGGAGGCCAAATGGTTATCCCTTATCAAGGTGACCGGGTGTTGAACAACTGACCCTATTTCTATACCCTGAAATCGAGAGACCGTCTTTCATTCATTCTTTCACCTGGACCTGATATTGAGAAATAAATCAGTGGCTATGGCGTTTGATTGAGGAATTGTTGGAGAAATTGGTGAGGAGTAACTCACATATTTGATGCTGCTTGTGGATTATTTGAGAATTAGGTTCATCTGCAGCTGGAATTTGAGAAGAAGACTAGGGTTTTGAATCCAGGCATGGCTTATGGTGGATCTGAAATGGAAGAACTTTTGCTGTTGTTGAATGGTGCTGGTGGATTAATAAGGGTTGTGGAGTGATTTCGAAGAGTGGGTGTTGCTGTTGTTCGAATCACAGACAGAGAAACTGAATCGAGAAATTGAGAATGAAATTGGTGGTTGAGTATCAGGTTCTGGTGTTCTCATTTGAGCAGTTGGGTTTGATTCTGAAGGAGATTAGATGGGTTTGTGTGATTTCGATTCTGAGAATGAAATGAAGAAGATTACGCCACTGTTGTTGTTTGTTGTATGGTGAGATGTTGAACTCAGGGAGGATAAATGGTTGTGAGGATTTGAGTCTGAGGATGAGGAGAAATGAGTTTCTGTTGCAAATGGATGAATCTTTACAACCCAGAAGTGAGCTGAAGGTTCAGGTGGTTTTGCAGGTGTTGATTGCAATGGTTCTTATTTGTGGTGGTCTCTGTTGCAGAATGAAGTGTTGCAGCTGGTGCACAAGGTGATTGCAATCTACGAAGTGTTGTTGGCTGCAATGAAACACATTAGGAATGGAGCAATCTTATTGCGGGTGGTTTTGTGTGCCAGGAGCTGAAAGAAAGAAGCTGCGATTCAAGTGGTGGTAATAGCTCTGGAGTAGCAGGTGATGATCTCACAGATGAAGGTGGTGCTGTTGGGATTTTGTTGCAGGGTCTTGGATTGAGAATATGACAAGGTAGTGAAGATGGTGATTTTGTGTTGGTTAAGAGTCTGGTTATGATGAAACTGTGTTGAATGGGTCTCAGTGGGTCAGGTGTTCTTTGGCAAGGAGGAGCTCGGGGTATTGAATGGCTTGAGCTGAAACCAGGGTTGATCTAAATCGGTGTATCTTTGAGATGACTGAGTTGGTCTTTGTAGAGACGGCGGAATTAATATTAACCTGGAGTGAACAGATGCAAATGGAGCTTGAGAGGTGATGGCGGGCAAGGGGCTTGTGATGCGATAATGAAGAGCCGAGTGAGCAACCGGCTCAAGGCTTGATTCCGAAAGTTGCGAGTTATGATGCCGATGGCAATGCGGGGGTGGATTGGTGTTGTTCGATGTTTGACTAAAGCTACAGGTGCGAGAGATATGGAATCGCAATGCAATTATATGTGTGCTTGCCGGGAAGGGATTGAATGAATGTGTGCTTAAATGAGGTTTTGGTGGAGTGTCGTATTGGCGATAAATGAGATTGCGGTGCAAGAGGGTGGTACTTGGTGTTGTTAGTGCAATGGCTAGGCAAGACAATGAAGTTGAATTGCAGGGAAGGAAGATTGGTCTACAAAAGGGAACAACCATTTTGGCTGGTTGGAAGTGCACAGTGATGCACCATCCTGGTGCAACACACAGCTCTGGCCTGTGAAAATGCCAAAGCAACTCAGCTCAGTCAGATTCTGATTTGTACCTGATCTGACTCTCTGACTCACCTGATGACTCACCCTGACTCTCCCTAACTCGGTGCTTGACCGAGTTAACCCGCCGAGCTGACTAGTTGACCGATCCGACCCGTTGACCGGTGACCGGGTTGACTTTGCCGGTCACCTGAGATACCTTCCGGCGACTATTCCGGCCGAATTCCGGCCACAATCCCAGTTTTCCGGCGACGTATTTTTGGACACATTTTCTACATGGGTTTTTCTCACACATGGGCTTGGTGGACCACTTGGAGATGGGTTTTGAGAAGACCTAATATTGGAAGGAGTATCCTTATGGAATGGGAGAAGCATATATATAGAAAACTCTTTCTCTAAACCTAATATCTCCATTAGGGAGACTTCTACTTGTTTTCTAGGGTTTCACATGATAGTTCTTCTTTGCTTTCTATGATGATTTCCAAAAACACAAGTAACTAAGTTTTTATTATTGGTTGAAGATGTAGTTGGATTTTGCAACCAAGTTATGATTTTTATGAAGTAGTTTTCTCTCAAAATCATTGTTCACTTTCTACGGGTTATAATAATTGCATGATTGATGTATTGCAATATGATTGAATGTTTGTTTAGTTAAGTCTAGAATTGATTGAACTCACATCCATATCTATAGCTATTTTAGGGTTTTCATCGAGCGATAACCTTGAATACGAGTAGCATGATATGATTCTAGGTTGTAGTGATACATCCTCGTAATCATATGTAGAAATTGACCTTTGTTCGAATTGTTTGCGCAATGTATTTCAATTGCATTGATTAGCCTATTTCTGAAACTTAATGCTCCTAGGAATTGAACTTGATTAGCGCAAGGCGTTAGGTTATTCTTTAGGTAGATTTCACATACGCAAATCTAATGTGTGTGTTGATAACTTTGGAAATTACGGAGTATTCTTGCAATAAGGTATTCTATGGCTTTTGATGATAAGCGAGATTAAATACGAATTCTATTCATATATTCATAAACTTGTTTACAATTGAAGATGAAACCTTTATCCAATATTTTCACATCCTTGATTTGCGTGTTTACTTTTATTTGTTTTGCTTTTATTTTATTTTAGTATATAAAAATCAGCAAACCCCCGGTGTTTTATATAGGAAACCACAACAATTTGACAACCTAGACCTCTCTGTGGGATCGATCCTTTCTTGCCCTTGCTATATTTATATTTTGAGTAGTAAGAAAGTGTAATTTATTTTTGACGCTTACGACAGCGGTCAAATTTTGGCGGAAAAAAAAAAAAAAAAAAACAACGGAAGACGAAAAAAAAAAAAAAAAAAAAAGTTAAATTTTGGCGCCGTTGCCGGGGAGGCAACGGTTTTCAATTGTTTTTGGTTTTTTATTTTTGTTTTTAGTTTTGTTTTACTTTTTCTTATTCTTTGGTTCTTAACCGAGTTTTGAGAATCTCGTTTCAGGTACCAATTGCTATGGACGGAGCATATTGGAGCAATCAATACGGCTTTCAACCTCAACAACATGAAAACTATCACCCTTATGGGGAATACAATCAAAACCAATCCTTTGGTTATGGTCAATATTCCACGTACCCTTTTAGTTGTTCTCATACATTCCAACCTTCTTACGGTGGGTATGTAAGTGAGCAACAACAAGGAGGGGAGACTAGTTTTACTCCTATTAATTTTTCCTCTAGTTTGGTAGATGAAATGCAACAATTTATGGACAACATGGAGTCAGTTTGTGGACAACCAAGCGTGGAACCATTTTCATCGACCGAATGTGCTCATAGTATGTTTGGACCAATTTCTGATCGTAGTTATGATCATCCACCCATTCAAAGGGATTATAATTGGCCTAACAATACTGAAGTAAGTAATTCTACTTTTTCTTTGTCGAATGAGCTTTACCAACAAATGGAACACTATATTCAGAATTTGGATGGATCACTCCAAGAGCTTCAAAAAGGTGTTTCCACTTTAAGACAGGGCATTGATGAGTACAAGGAGGAAATGAATAATTATGTTGAAAAAGGCGAACCTTTGGGGACTTTCGTTGATAATTGTGTAGTTAACTCAACTCTTGATCGTAATAATGATCGTTCACCTATTCAAAAGGATGAGTTCGAGATTAGCAACACTAAATTCAGCAACGAACAATGTTATGTTGACTATGATAGTGATGATGATTATTATGAAAATACATCGTTTGAACCAATTTATGGTGACATCCCCGAGGAGTGTACAATGGAGTCTTTTTGCGATCAAGGTGAAGTTGAAGAGGAATGTGATGACACTAGTGTAGCTTACTCAAGCATTGATCTTTATAACGATCAAGAACCTATTCAAAAGGTAGAGCTTGAGGATGACGCAAGGAGTGTTCTAAAGAAATTCCTTATGGACAATATTGCATCCGCAAAAGAGTATGTGCCTTACTACAAGGAGGAGTATGTTGAGAATGAGACGGTTATGACCAATATTGTGGAAGACCCAATTGAGCTTGCAAAGGATTGTAATGATGATGTTTATGTCGAGACTTTGGTTACGGCAGAAACGGACGAAGAATGGTTGCAAGGTTTGATAGAGGACCATGATATAAAAGAGGTGAATAATTCACTTGAGTTTTTCAAGGATGAAGAGGATTCCGTGATAAAAGAAATTGTGCAAGGTTTGTCTAACCCGTTGCCTATTGTTTCTTCTCCTTTACCTCTTATTGGTTTGAATGTATGTGCTTCGGGAGTATTGTTGAATGACTTTATTTCTCGTTTTCCGCCATTAGAGATACTTGATTCTCATACTATGCAGGTTTTGAAACAAGAAACCGTGGTAGTCCTGGACTTCTATATTCTTTATACACTTCCATGTGTGGACAAGAATAAGTGTGGGGAAGCTTTATCGGTTCATAGCTTCACTTTTGCTTTATTGTACTAATATTTGTGTGAAGCTAGTGTTTGAAAAACAGGTTCTATGGAAGGATCCTCAACTTTTCAGATTGTTGGTATATGGACGATAACAAAAGAGTCGGGCTGACGACTTTATACCAAGCGCTAAATGGGAGGCAACCCATAGGTTTTGTATTTTAGTCCCTTTTATTATTTATTTTTATAGTTTTCATATCATATTTGCATCCCCATGTTTAATTTCATTGCGTCCGGAATCTATCTTAGAAGAGAATTATGATGAATACCTTTTCGTCAGAAAAATTCAGACTGCACGTAGTTCATTCCAGAGACCATAACTGTCAGACCGTTTATCGAAACACTGTGCCCTTTTGACACTTTGTAGAAAACACGTAGATGAACAACTTTTGTGAAATGGAGTTTTTCCAAATTCCTACCAATTTGTACAGTTTTTGCGTTTTATCTGCTGTTACGTCAGAATTCAGAATTTTCGGTTTTACACATTGAGGACAATGTGAAGTTTAAGTGTGGGGGAGTCTTTTGCATATAGAGTTTTTAGCCTTTTTGAGTCAAAATTTTCAATTTTTTTGTAAATAGTGAATAAAAAACTCCAACTTGTGGTTAGTTTAGAGTCACATAGTATACATGTCGCTAAGATTACATCGAGAATCTCATAAGAGTGACTGAACTTAGAGATGACAAAGAACATGATCGGGTTTCTTACTTGTATGAGAGTTAAAGTTGGATTTAACCATGCCAGTGGCAAATAAGGTGCAGACTGAATTCGGTATTAGAGTAGTGGTCCCCTATAGTGGAGACTACCCATGTTACATAATGTGAGGCACCGACCTTCAATTCTTTGTACCTGTCTAAATTTGTGCTTTTTTGAGTGTGTGTCACCGTACGTAAATTCCGGGCAGAATGGTGAGCTGTCCAACCTCCCACCATAGAAGCACTATTTTGATCTCTTGAGTGCTATTTTTATCAATCATGATGGTGACATCGAATTGCTAACTTACATACCACTTGTAATCTTGTTCGCAGTTAGCACCATCCACCTTATCTCTCTCTACACCAACAGGTCCATAGAAACACCATCATCATCAACAAGAGGAGCATCACAAATTTGAAGGAAAGTTGAACACGTTCGAAGTTTACAAGCAACAATACAAAAAAAAAGAGTGAAAATTATCAAGGATGAGAGTTCGAGAAGTTTATGATATCAAGACATATAAGTTGTGAAGAATCAAGCGGTAAAGTACTTACACCATGGCCTTTGTACTTACGTTTTTATTTTATTTGTATTTTACTTTCTCTTGTCTTAAAAAGAAAAAAAAAAAAAAAATAGAAAAAAAAAAAAAAAAAAAAAAAAAAAAAAAAAATTCATTGTATCATATTTTGGGTTTGTATAGTTTGTTTTTAGTTTTGTATTCTTTCAATAAAGCCAATGGAAAGAAGGAATATCTATAATGAAGTTTCAAGCGACAAGGAATTTGAGGGAAAGAATCATATTGTCAAGATTCTACGAGGTTCAAGAGTTATCATCAAGAGTTGAAGACCGAAGACGAAGATGAAGACACCGATAGAAGACCGAAGACGTTTCTATGGATGCTATGAGAGTGGTGCTAGCTGCACGTCGAACGGATAACGAGGTAAGTAAGCATATTCCCACCTTCGTTAAATGGTTGATTTCCTTTCGAAGAGATCGTCAGAAAAATGGGTTTTCAAAAATATATAAAAGATGTGGGTTTTCAAAACATTCGGAGGGTTAAGCCTTCCTACCATTCAACGTGTCTCAGGATTCTCTCTTCATTCCTACCTGGACACATGTGTGACCCATAAAAGTCTGTTTATTATTGAGAGCAATATCATAAAACCCTTTCTTGTGAGGCAGAGTCGAGACTTTTGATCACTCCGAACCCGAATTTTAGTCGAGAAGGGATGGTTATCTCTCTCTCAACTTTTAAGAATGAGATTGTTTCATTTATGTGTCTAACTTCTTATGACTAGTGTGCAGAATCTCTATGTCTTCTTAGCGCATTGGATACTATTATTACGGAGAACTAGTAAGTTGGAAAAGTAGGTTTTGTGGGTATATCTCTAGTAAACCCTCACGAGACTATAACTCGTCCACTAGGGACACCTAGGGGTTTAAAGGCTTGTTATTTATGCTAAAAGTGACCGTAGCCTCGACGACACGGAGTTGTATGTATCTTTTTGAATAAGTTTTGTTTGATTTGCTCGAGGACTAGCAAAGTCTAAGTGTGGGGGAATCTGATAGGTGTTGTAAAACACCTAATTTACTATCTAGTAGTTACGCTTTCTTTGCTATTTTTAAGTGAATTATGTATTTTACGCGTGTTTTTGAGTTATTAGGTACTCTGGAGTCGCACGGACGAAAAGATGGAGAAATCACCCAATTTGAGAAAAAGGGCAAAATTGTCATTTCATGGGCGAACACTATCTGGAGCCCAGTCAAGGTTAAGGGGCAACTCTATTTGGAGGAGTGCTAAATACAGTCCAGCTGAGGTTAAGGGGAGGCCAAATGGTTATCCCTTATCAAGGTGACCGGGTGTTGAACAACTGACCCTATTTCTATACCCTGAAATCGAGAGACCGTCTTTCATTCATTCTTTCACCTGGACCTGATATTGAGAAATAAATCAGTGGCTATGGCGTTCGATTGAGGAATTGTTGGAGAAATTGGTGAGGAGTAACTCACATATTTGATGCTGCGTGTGGATTATTTGAGAATTAGGTTCATCTGCAGCTGGAATTTGAGAAGAAGACTAGGGTTTTGAATCCAGGCATGGCTTGTGGTGGATCTGAAATGGAAGAACTTTTGCTGTTGTTGAATGGTGTTGGTGGATTAATAAGGGTTGTGGAGTGATTTCGAAGAGTGGGTGTTGCTGTTGTTCGAATCACAGACAGAGAAACTGAATCGAGAAATTGAGAATGAAATTGGTGGTTGAGTATCAGGTTTTGGTGTTCTCATTTGAGCAGTTGGGTTTGATTCTGAAGGAGATTAGATGGGTTTGTGTGATTTCGATTCTGAGAATGAAATGAAGAAGATTACGCCACTGTTGTTGTTCGTTGTATGGTGAGATGTTGAACTCAGGGAGGATA
The DNA here is from genome assembly GCA_023531295.1 of Papaver armeniacum. NCBI lineage: Eukaryota > Viridiplantae > Streptophyta > Magnoliopsida > Ranunculales > Papaveraceae > Papaver > Papaver armeniacum. The sequence goes on along the minus strand of JAJJWW010001135.1, from coordinate 23,284 downwards.
AATGGTTGTGAGGAATTTGAGTCTGAGGATGAGGAGAAATGAGTTTCTGTTACAAATGGATGAATCTTTACAACCCAGAAGTGAGCTGAAGGTTCAGGTGGTTTTGCAGGTGTTGATTGCAATGGTTCTTATTTGTGGTGGTCTTTGTTGCAGAATGAAGTGTTGCAGCTGGTGCACAAGGTGATTGCAGTCTCTGAAGTGTTGTTGGCTGCAATGAAGCAGCTAGGAATGGAGCAATCTTGTTGCAGGTGGTTTTGTGTGCCAGGAGCTGAAAGAAAGAAGCTGCGATTCAAGTGGTGGTAATAGCTCTGGAGTAGCAGGTGATGATCTCACAGATGAAGGTGGTGCTGTTGGGATTTTGTTGCAGGGTCTTGGATTGAGAATATGACAAGGTAGTGAAGATGGTGATTTTGTGTTGGTTAAGAGCTGGTTATGATGAACTGTGTTGAATGGGTCTGTGGCTGGTGTTGCTGGCAAGGAGGAGCTCAGGGTATTGAATGGCTTGAGCTGAAACTGGGGTTGATCTAAATCAGTGTATGCTGAGATGACCTGAGTTGGTGCTGTAGAGACGGCGGAATTAATATTAACTGGAGTGAACAGATGCAAATGGAGCTTGAGAGGTGATGGCAGTGCAAGGGGCTTGTGATGCTGATAATGAAGCTGAGTGAGCAACTGGCTCAAGGCTTGATTCTGAGTTGCAGGTTATGATGCTGATGGCAATGCAGGGGTGGATTGGTGTTGTTCTGATGTTTGACTGAAGCTACAGGTGCAGAGATATGGAACTGCAATGCAATTATATGTGTGCTTGCCAGGAAGGGATTGAATGAATGTGTGCCGAATGAGGTTTTGGTGGAGTGTCGTATTGGCGATAAATGAGATTGCAGGTGCAAGAGGGTGGTACTGGTGTTGTTAGTGCAATGGCTAGGCAAGACAATGAAGTTGAATTGCAGGGAAGGAAGATTGGTATACAAAAGGGAACAACCATTTTGGCTGGTTGGAAGTGCACAGTGATGCACCATCCTGGTGCAACACACAGCTCTGGCCTGTGCAAATGCCAAAGCAACTCAGCTCAGTCAGATTCTGATTTGTACCTGATCTGACTCTCTGACTCACCTGATGACTCACCCTGACTCTCCCTAACTCGGTGCTTGACCGAGTTAACCCGCCGAGCTGACTAGTTGACCGATCCGACCCGTTGACCGGTGACCGGGTTGACTTTGCCGGTCACCTGAGATACCTTCCGGCGACTATTCCGGCCGAATTCCGGCCACAATCCCAGTTTTCCGGCGACATATTTTTGGACACATTTTCTACATGGGTTTTTCTCACACATGGGCTTGGTGGACCACTTGGAGATGGGTTTTGAGAAGACCTAATATTGGAAGGAGTATCCTTATGGAATGGGAGAAGCATATATATAGAAAACTCTTTCTCTAAACCTAATATCTCCATTAGGGAGACTTCTACTTGTTTTCTAGGGTTTCACATGATAGTTCTTCTTTGCTTTCTATGATGATTTCCAAAAACACAAGTAACTAAGTTTTTATTATTGGTTGAAGATGTAGTTGGATTTTGCAACCAAGTTATGATTTTTATGAAGTAGTTTTCTCTCAAAATCATTGTTCACTTTCTACGGGTTATAATAATTGCATGATTGATGTATTGCAATATGATTGAATGTTTGTTTAGTTAAGTCTAGAATTGATTGAACTCACATCCATATCTATAGCTATTTTAGGGTTTTCATCGAGCGATAACCTTGAATACGAGTAGCATGATATGATTCTAGGTTGTAGTGATACATCCTCGTAATCATATGTAGAAATTGACCTTTGTTCGAATTGTTTGCGCAATGTATTTCAATTGCATTGATTAGCCTATTTATGAAACTTAATGCTCCTAGGAATTGAACTTGATTAGCGCAAGGCGTTAGGTTATTCTTTAGGTAGAATTCACATACGCAGCCCTAATGTGTGTGTTGATAACTTTGGAAATTACTTTTAGTATTCTTGCAATAAGGTATTCTATGGCTTTTGATGATAGCGAGATTAAATACGAATTCTATTCATATATTCAAAAACTTGTTTACAATTGAAGATGAAACCTTTATCCAATATTTTCACATCCTTGATTTGCGTGTTTACTTTTATTTATTTGCTTTTATTTAGTTTATTATATAAAAATTAGCAAACCCCCGGTGTTTTATATATGAAACCACAACAATTTGACAACCTAGACCTCTCTGTGGGATCAATCCTTTCTTGCCCTTGCTATATTTATATTTTGAGTAGTAAGAAAGTGTAATTTATTTTTGATGAAAATTTATACGGAATTAAATTTTTGATTATCAGAAAATGCTAGAAGTAAACAATTTTTGATAAAATACTGTTTGTATGGGTTTTGTGATCTGATAGTGTATGCACAAAACCAATGAGTGTTCACTCGGTGGGAGTCGCTCACATGGTGAAAATAATGTGAATTTTTCATAAGATGGAAGTTTCGTGAATTGTTCACAGTTTTATGAAAATCACGTTATGGTTTTGAATAATGAATTTTGTTCGTCTTTGCAGGTTTGAAGGAGCGAACAAATTCTCGAGGTTGTAATCACTACAGCTAGTGAAATTGTAAATAGGTAAGAGTTGGATGGTTACCATTTTTGTAGACGTTGTTGTGAGCACCTTTATTCCATGATTCATTGTTTTGTCGAATCCTGCACTTTGTATGAACGATGTGCTGAAATAGCCACTTTGCAAGAATGACTGACTCCAAGGATGATACTTCCAAAGATGGTGTTTCCAGAGATGACATCTCTACAGATGAAACTTTAATAAATGGTACTCCTGGGACCTCTGAGTAATGGTGAGAGATCCTTCATACTGAGTTGTACTTCTGCTTATTTCATTAGCTTTACCAAAGGATGATTGTATAGTGAAATCCCGGATAAATGTAGACTCCACGGAAATGGAAGAAAGTCTACGGGAGCGGAGAACTCAGAAGTAAGGACTACAGGATGTTAGCAAATGACGTGCAGTCCCCAGCCATTTTTTTGGTGAGTTGTTAGCGCTCCTTGTGTCATGACTTTTCCCTGCCCGTGCAATTAGGATCACGATACCAAGGTTTGTTACTTATTTTAGACTTTTTCTCCATCGATTGACGACCTTCAACTTGTTCCCGGGAAAACAATCCAGTACTGATTAAGAAGTCGATGTAAGCATCTCTTTCGTGCAGGCGATCGTGGCATCTCCTTGAATGAAATAATAATAATTATTTTTGATGAGTCCAGGAAGAAATCATTGTAGATAAGCAGCATGTTGATGAAGCGCACTCTTCTTTGGGGCATGGGAATATGGAGAATTCCCGAAATCCCGAACCGAATGGAGATAGCGGCATTACCAATGGAGATTCCGGCATTGTCGAGCCTTCAAATGATTTAGAGACTCCCTTAGTAAGTATATCTCCTGTAATCTCTTCATATAATTATGACATTTCTGATTTGTGAATGAATGAATGAGAATCCATGTGAGTATACGAGTAATTTCGTCGAAATACGTCACCAGAAAATTTCAGACTTCAGCCTTTTAATAGAAATGTTGTAGAATCTTCGTACGAAGTCTGATTTTTGCGGTCTACATATGCATCTCCGTGCCCAGAAAATTTCCAAGCTTTTTAAAAGAAGCTTTTTGAGTTTTGAGCATGTTTAGGGCCTGAAAAAGGCGAAACAGTAAACTTCCAGGAGACTTTCAGAATTTTTTCAGATTGTATGTTGTCTAATGTTTTGGCCACATATCCTTGCTCGTTTCTTCAATTGCAGTGAATTTTGGATATGTTGTAGAGGACATACATACGAAGAGAGTGGTATATGACCCATCCCTAGATTCTTCACCAATTGCTCCCAGCTAGTCTGTTTGTACAGGACAGTGCAAAATTATCTCAGACGAGCTTGTTGTAAAACACTCATGTTGTGTCTTTAGACCATTCGCTTGTGTCTTGAACGGTTGGTGAAGGATTTTAATGTCATTGATTTATTTGAGATCAGGACCCCTTGATTTATACATGAGTGTGGTGCTTGCAGTGTCGTCTTGTTTCTGTTAGTCGCAGAAACATCACTTCTGAAACCCTGGTCACGGGACCATAACTGAGGTTGCTCTCTCGAGGGGGTGATGTAATGACCATGGTTTCATGTCCCAGTGGTAGCATTCCTTTTATGATGAATGATCAGCACATGAGAGCCTGGTGCCACGGGTCTTGGACTGTTGAAACTAATCGCCATGATCAGTGGACCGTCAGTCCCCAGTATTTTGTCAAATCTCTCCTTTTCGTTTTCCTTTCTTCTGGCAAGACCTAGACAGAGGACCCGGGTAGAGAAATTGATGTAAAGACCTAGATGGTCAAAGTTGGAGATACCTTGACGAAGGACTTAGTGGGAAGACGTGGTAGACACCGATCGACTGTGGAAGTTATGAATCCCATCTAAGAATTGTTGCTTGCATGTTGTATGCTCTGGAAGCTGTAGGAACCTCATACGACGTCGGAATTCGATGCTTGACACCAACTTTTGAAGCTAAGAGACTGAGTTATCAAATGAGAAAAGAATCACTCAATTTTGAGTTGCAGAGGTCAGCCAACGAAGCGTGCACATTTGTAATTTGTAATCCCGTACAAATTTTTCGGATTTCGTAGACCTGACGGTAAAGGCCATATCTTTCAGCTCGTATGTCCGATTGATGCGCCCTTTCGGTATGTTGTAGAAGAAATATAGACGAACACCTTTCGTTGAAAAAAGTATTGTCCCATTCCTCACACATTGGTACGTTTTTGTAAACCCATGTCCTGGAGCATGTCGTATCTCATTTGTAGAGGCGATGAGAACATCTTGTAGAAGACTTTGATTTGTGCCCGTTCGTCGGGCAAGCTTTGGGAAGATGTTCATGTTATCATGATTTCATGTTTACATATCTTGATATGAATCATTAGGGCTTGGAGAAGTACGATCCATCGAGTAACACTTCAGAGAATGGATAGTTGATGAATCCAGATGTTGTGCCTGAGACTGTTATTGATGCTGAGATCATGATTCAATTTTCTCCAGAAATTCTTGTTGATGCTGAGACCATGAATGGAGCTCCTCTACATATCCTTGCTGATGCCGATACTATGGTTGGAGTTGCTACAAAGACCGAAGATGATAGTCTTTGCTCCTCCATCCAGCGAGCCTTTATATGCACGAACTAGTTGGTGGGTTGAGCATTCCCAAGATATAGGTGTACTAGGATTTCAACCCAAATTCTCCTGAATATGACTTTACTGTGAAGTGGATTCATCAGGGATTCGTTGTTGTTGCGCGGTAGATAGCAACATCAGTCTTCATTCTGGATATGATTGGTGAAGAGAGGAAGTTTCCCAGTCGCGCAGGGGTTAGCAGAGTTAAAGGAGTGTTGATGGTGGATTTTCATTTAAGGCTAAAATTGTAAAAGCCAAAATTATGCGCTAACATCTTGCAAAAGATAAAGCCATTAATAAGTGATGAATACTTCTTCACTTTACTAATTCACCTAGAATGGAGCATGTGGCAACAATCCAGTATTCTGTGAATTAAATACATGAAATTCATCCAGGTTAGAGCATGTGGCAACAATCCCATATACCCTGTGAATTTACAACATTATTAATTAATGCATAACCAGTCTTGTATTTCCTGTACTCATTACCGGTGCGGCATGACGACTGAGTGTTGTTCTCAGCAGAGCAACACGAACCTTCAAGCATTAATAATGAAGCATGTACGAAATACCCGTACAGGCTACAACTCTCGGTGTGTTATACTAGCCCGATTGAGCATACAGCTCTCGGTGTGTTATACTAGCCCGATTGAGCATACAACTCTCGGTGTGTTATACTAGCCCGATTGAGCATACATCTCTCGGTGTGTTATACTAGCCCGATTGAGCATGTTTGAACCTGGGTGTCCATATCGGTCTCGAAACGATCACAACCATCCAACTTCACCAAAGATGATTGGATGGCTTAGATTGAATCCTTGACCCCAAGCAAGTATTGGAATATTCACTACCGACCCAACGCGGGCCCCGCATGGTCGGTCTCCCCAAAAGGGTGGCATAGCTTGCCAAACCGTCCAAGCCAAAGAAATATGGACGAAAAACCCTAAATTAGGGTTTGCGGCACATTATATGTATCACAAAACAGTCTCAACCATCCATCTTCGCAAGCATAGATGGAGGGTGTACATGTAGATTCAAAGAGCCAAGAGCATGTCAACACAAATACCGTGGGCCCGCCTACATACATGACCGATCGGTCAGGACCAACTATAGTTGGTTGTTCCAGTTCATGCGCCCAAACAAGGCATGACGCACGGCCGGTGAAACCCTAATTAGGGTTTGAACAATCACGAGCGTCCATTTTCTCCTGCACGAATGAAGGGTCCAAGATTAGACTAAGCAGGTCCGGTGCATATCAATATGACCACTGTGGGCCCATCTATCTCCACACCCGATCGACCAAGGCATATTGTTGGTGCAAAAATAATCACCCCAACGATCTTCGAGATGTGAGAAAGTTGATCCAATCGCTACCGTTGATGAAGAATCTCCAAAGAATTGATTAAAGGAGGTGGGGGTACCTGCAAAAACACTCCGATGCTAAAATCAAATGCAGATGTTCTATGCAAGTGTTTTGTGTAGAAAATCCCATGTATCTCTTAAATTAAGCCTCTATATATAGGTAAAAATAGATGAAACCCTAGGGTTTTGTAGTTATCCTAATAACTACCCTCCTATGTACACACCCCTACAGATGACTAGATTCATGCTAAACCCTAGTTTAACATAATCTCCTGTATCTTAGATATTATTTATCCAGAATAATAATAAATACTATTTAAGATAATTATCCTTTCCCAAACCAGGATAAATCTTTAAATAATGTTTACTAATTATTCCATGGAACCCATTTACCCAAAGATCTCTGGGCTTCTACAATAAGCCAAGCTTTGGGCTTCAACAACCAGCCAACCCCTGAGCCTCATCAATAAGCCAGGTGGTCCACGAACTGCTTTGGGCTTCCATGATAAGCCACAAGAGTTCCCAAACAAAATCCTCGGTTCCCATGTTAAACCGGATTCAGGCTTCTGCTATAAGCCCCGTAGGTTTCTTCTATAAACCTTTCGGATTCCTTAATAACCCGTCCGGCTTCTATAATAAGCCGGAATCAAATTGCCTTTTAAGCTTCATGCGGAACGCACGTATGCTATTTTGGATAGGGTACAAACATCGCCCCCTTCTTAACCCTCGACTTGTTCGAAGGTTTAAGAACTCCTGGCAACAAATGCTTCACAACAGACCGTATCCAATGGTAGTGCAAACCCGCATGTCCCTTCGCAAGCTAAGTCTCATACGACCTAAGTCATGTCCAATTAATGAGAACACCGCTCCTTCAGCTTGTCATCGAACTCATTAGCCTCAGCAGGTTCAATACCAGCTCCCTGGTACATTTTGGCAATGATTGGGTGCTGATGCTCTCAAGCTCCTTCCCGTAAAGCGTACAGCACATAGCCAAACTCGTCTTGACCGAGGATTCCAAACACAATCCCATCGACGGCTGCCGATACCCCGAAAGATTTGCTTCTAATGAAAACGACACTTTGGATGTTGATAGAACACTTCAACGTCTAATCCCGTGAATTTCCAACACGAAACCACAAGGAATACGGCTCGATATCTCTGCACCGCTTATCTCCAGCTGGCTGAAATCTGATTCCTATTCATCCATGAGTTCGACTCCATTTGAAACTCACACGGGTACCCAATCTTTCCAATATAAATAAGGTCGAACAACCTAATTGAGACTGCAACGACACCTGCTTCTCTACCAAGATCGCTCCCTGGGTAAGTGCGTTCTGCCTCTATATTGTTTCTGTTTGTTTTAAATATGAACTCAGTCGTCGATCTTGCAGCATCAGCTGAGCTTCTCGTTCATTGCTAACGTGTGGTGCTTGACTGTTTGTCTAACGCTATGGATTACTTAATCGATAATCTCTTGAACTGTTTGTCACCACTGCAGCTCTCGTATCTCCTCGGGAATCATCATCCAAATACCGAACACCCATAGAATGACTTCTCCTAAGCAATCCTCCAACCGAATGGAAGATACAACAGCCATCGGCCCTCCTCCTAAGAGAGTTAAAACTCCAAGAGATGGTCGCAAAAAGTGTGTCTCTAAACGCCCCTCTGCTATAAGGGATTGGCCTTTGAACTTCAACGCTGCTGCCAAGGCGGATATAGCTCCTAAAGCCGAGGTCGGTGTTGACCCAAGTGTTGCAGAAAACAAAGAACCTCACTATATGACCATAAGTGATGACGAGCCTAAAAGTATCAACCGTACCGTCGATCCTCAATCATCGCCGGAGTACACCCCTGCTTCGCCGCCCTTGAAAGCTCCCGCCAATACTCGTCTACCATTTGAAGACGATGCATTCAGCCCCGGTTTGTACAAGTCGTCACGCTTACCCGTAACCATTGGTGATTCCGCTATCCAAAATCCGACCGTTGCACGGGGTATTATGCTCACAGGCATGTTGCCCCGAGACCAACACTGTTATGATCAGATGACTGACATAGATCAAGCCCTTGATCGTGCAGCCCAGCTTCATTTTGCAGTACGCATCTTCCCATCTACTTAACATACATAACCTTTATTAAAGCTCGGCACTCCCTGCGATTTTTAACCATCCTTTCTACAGGGCCTTTCACTTGTTCGCAAGGCTGGTGAGCTTCATTATGACGAGCTAGTGAAGCAACAGAAGGTTCATGCAGCTGTCTCTTATCATCTTGAACGTGAAAACGAACAATTGAAGCACCAGATCAACATCCTCCGCGCAAGGGAACGTAAAGCTGTCAACGCCCAGAAACTGATGCGCAGGCAACGCGAACGTGCTAACTGTAAAATCAAAGGTCTCGGAGGATACTCTGCTGCTGCACCTGACGCCGGAAAAACCGATAATGACGTTGTCGACGAGCTCTATGATCCGGAAGAGGATTGAAGAATGTTCGTTGCAATTCCTAGAAATTTCCTTTTTCCTTTCCTTAGGCTAGTATAGGAAACTAGGTATTTAGCCTAATTCTTCAATCTAGTGCTCTTCATTAGCTTTATTTTTCCCTGTAGATGTGCATCGATGATATTCCATGTCCTCTGCATGGACCATGATGCCGTCTCCAAATCTTAATTTTATTTCCTTCATTTGATGTGTGCAAACAAACATTTGATTACTTCTTAACGGGGAACTCCATATCGTTACTGGTTCTTCTTTTAGCGTCCGCGCCTTTAAAAAACGAACAAACTACAACGAAATCCTCTCCATGAAGACAAGTTGTCCGAAAAAAGGTGCTCTTGGCAATACTGCTCATACGTATGCTTGCAATGTATGGTTAGTGCAACGATCACTATTTGCATCAACACCTGAATCGTAACTTCTTGGATGAAAACTCCCACCTCTTGGGAAGAGTTTATTAATGAAATACGGGCTACATTAATTACGAAAGCAAATCTACGCTAATGGAAATACTCTTTGAGGTTGAACGAATTCCATGGCTTGGGCTCTTCCCTCCCATTCATGCTCCTTAACCAATAAGCTCCACCACTGGCTGGTCTATCGATTAAGAAAGGGCCTTCCCAATTTTCCCCAAGCTTTCCACTGCCACCGTCCAACGTTTTTGGCCTTGTTCTTCTCAAAACTTGTTCTCCTGGAAGGAAGGTCCGTTCTCGTACCCTTTTGTTGTATTGTCGCTTCATAGATTGCTGGTAGACCGCCAACCTTCTTGCAGCTTCATCTCTAACTTCTTCCAAAAGTTCTTTGTCTCTTGAAAAAATCTCTATGTTTTGACCGGACTGCTCCGCCAACGTCTTGGTGGTTGGAACCAACAACTCGACTGGTAATACCGCTTCCGTTAGTATGCCAGTGTGAATGGCGAAACCCGTCGGCCGTCTGGGAGTGGTTCTGTATGCCCATAAGACCCCAGGTAAGAATTCCGTCCATCTTCCCTTAGCTTTGTCCAAGGTCTTCCTCAAGTTATCCAAGATAACTCTATTTGTTGCTTCGGCCTGTCCGTTACTCTGTGCATAATACGGAGTTGAAAAATTATGTTTGATATGCAAGCCATCACATAATGACTTTATCGCCTCACAATCAAACTGTTTCCCATTATCGGAAATGATCATTGCCGGTACTCCAAATCGACAAATAATATTTTCCCAAATGAATCTGCGGACATGAACCGCTTCTGTCCTCACTAGAGCCACAGCTTCCACCCATTTTGAGAAATAATCGGTTGCCACCAACAAATACTTGACGCCCCCAGGTGCCGTGGGGAATGGACCTACAATATCCAAACCCCATTTATCAAACGGCCACGGGCTCAAGACTGGGTGTAACTCATTTGCTGGTCTTTTCATTATAGGTCCATGCAACTGGCAAGACACGCACTTTTGGGCAAATTGCTTTGCATCATTTTGCATATAAGGCCAAAAATATCCTTGAGACAACAAACGATGCGCCAAACTCCTTCCCCCAGAATGATTTCCACAACAACCCTCATGCGCCTCTGCTAACAATTGCCTTCCCATCTCCCTAGTTATACACCGGAGGTAAGGCTCCATTGATATTGGCTTCTTATACATCTCTCCTTCAATAAGGGCGTACCTCCAAGCCGTCTTCGATATCTTTCCTGCCAGACTCTTATCGCGTGGAAGCTCCTGTGATTGCAGGTATCGCACATAAGGCTTCCTCCAATCCTCAAGTTGGTTGTCACTTCCCTCATCTATATCCATAGGATCACTTTGATCTTCAGATGAGGGGACATTAATCCCACTGCTGCAAGCCTTAAATGCATCGTTAATGGTGTTCAGAATGCTGGGAAACTCCTGGAAATCAACCACGATGTACCGTGTTGTCTCCGATTCAACGGCTGCGGACACGTAAGCAAGGGCGTCTGCATGCCTATTCTCTTTTCTTGGCTTTTGTTTTATGTCGAACAACTCAAACTCCTTTGCCAACTCATGTATGTACTTTAAATAACATGATAGCCTCTCATTCTTAGCTTTATACGCTCCACTGAAGTGATTAGCGACCAACCTTGAGTCTGTTGTCAACTCAACCTTCCGCGCCCCCAAGCTAAGAGCCGTCTTTAAGCCTGAAATTACTGCCTCGTATTCAGCCTGGTTGTTTGAGGCCGTAAACCCCAGCCGGACAGCCTTTTCAATCTGTAATCCTTCAGGAGAAAACAGTACACACCCAACACCTGCCCCATCCGTGTTTGCGGATCCGTCAGTGTAGACCTGCCATGTTCCAGCTTCTCCTTCAAGAGTCATCTCCGAGTCTGCATTACTCGTTCGCTCCTTTGCTGGATCTGAAGACTTCTTGATAAAGTTTACGATCTCCCACGGAAGTGGAATTGGTTGTATAACGTTGTCATCAAGCAAGATCTCCTCGTCAAGCATGGACTCTGAAACTTGAATATCATCCACCGGGAAATCAGCCATCAATGACGCGATCGCGTGCCCCTTCTCGGCTGTTCTTGGCTCATAGTCTATAGTATATGCACCAAGGTAAGTGGCCCATGTGGCAAGCGTACTGGAATCGTCTGTTCTTCCCAACACCTTTTTTAACGGGTATTCAGTATAGACTACCAGTCGTCGTCCCTCAAAATAAGGCTTCAAACGTCTTGCTGCATGTATGAGAGCTAATGCCATCTTTTCTATCTTCGAGTATCTTGTCTCAGCATCCGTTAGGGACTTACTAACGAAATAAACTGGCCTCTCCTCTGGCTCTTTAACAAATAAAACTGCGCTGACAGCACAAACACTGGCCGCCAAGTAAATGTAGACCGTTTGGCCAGTTTTTGGACTTGTTAGGACTGGCGGTGAAGTCAAATACTGCTTAATGGCATCGAACGCCTGCTCACATTCCTGACTCCAACCAAACTTTTCGGCCTTCTTCAGAATCTGGAAAAACAGTCTACATTTGTCCGAAGCTCGCGAGATGAACCTGTTTAACGCTGCCAACCTCCCCGTAAGCCTCTGTACCTCCTTTTTGTTCCTTGGTGACGGCATTTCCAGTATTGCCCTAATCTGCTCCGGATTAGCTTCGATTCCCCTCCGTGTCATCATGTAACCAAGAAATTTACCTGAAGTGAGCCCGAAAGAGCACTTCGCTGGATTTAATTTCATTCCATATCGTCGTAACTGATCAAAGGTTCTTCTCAAGTCCATAAGGTGTGACTCCTTCTTTTTGGACTTGACTACCATATCATCAATATAGACCTCCATGGTATCACCGATCATATCCTTGAACATTTCATCCACCATACGCTGATAAGTTGCTCCTGCATTTTTCAAACCGAATGGCATGACCAGGTAACAATAAATCCCTTTGTCTGTTATAAACGCCGTATGTTCTTGATCTTCTTCAAAAAGTGGAATTTGATTATAACCGCAAAAACCGTCCATAAACGACAGTCTGTCGAAACCAGCAGTAGCATCCACCAGCTCCACAATTCTGGGTATCGGGTAAGGATCACTTGGGCATGCTTTATTTAAATTGGTAAAGTCAATACATACCCGAATTTTCCCGTTTTTCTTTGGAACTGCTACAATATTTGCCAACCACTTCGGATATTTAACAGGTCTTATGATTTTTGCTTTTAACATCCTGTCAATCTCCTCGGCAACCTTAACTTTCCGTTCTGGCGCCATCTTCCGCGGCTTCTGCCTTACTGGTTTAGATCCTTCGCTGATATTCAACCTATGGCACGCGATGGCGGGATCAATGCCCGGCATATCACTGAGACTCCATGCAAAGACATCTTTATTGGATCTTAACAAAGTAATCAGGCTTTGACTCTCTCCAAGTGGTAGCTCCGCCCCGATAAACGTTGTTTGCTCCTTCTGATCCCCAACCTGCACCTCTACCAACTCCTCAATAGTTGGCGGTCCTTCCTTTCCTCTTCCATGATAAGAGGTTGGGAGGCACTGTGATTGCTACAATTTCTTCTCTACACGGAGTATTTCAGAACCCTTTAGTTCTGATTTTCTATACTCCTCCATCGCGCTTTCATGACATTTATGAGATGCTACCTGGTCGCTTCTAACTTTCATCACCCCGGCTGGAACAATGAATTTTAAACACTGGTGGATAGTGGAGGTTACAGCGTCCATTGCGTAGATCCAATCACGTCCAAGAATAGCATTGTAAGGTGCGCGACAATCTAGCAATGAGAAATATTGCATAATCGTCTTTCCCCCTACGATAGTAGGTAGACTAATTCTTCCCATCGCCGTCATTGTCTCCCCACTAAAGCCAATGATAGGGCTATCATCCGCCTCAACTTGACTTTCAGACAAATTCATTGAAGAGTATGCTCCAGAAAATATGACGCTGATTGAACTCCCAGTATCGACCAAGACTCGACGAACTTTGAACATTCCAATGAGAGCCAGAATCACAATTGCATCATTATGAGGTTGATATACTCCGGCGAGATCAGCGTTTGAAAAGGTTATTTCAGTTTTTCCTTCTTCCAAGATCTCTGTGCCAATATGACTGGCGTAGTCAACCTTGTTAGATATTCGCCATTCGTTTATATGACGCAACTTCAGCCGTGTCGCGTTCTCCTGAGCTTTTCTCGAGGTTGTGTTAACCCTTGCGTGGCTCACTCTGATTTCGCGCAAATCTAGAGTGTTGACTAATGCATTAACCTGTGCCGGTCTTTCTTTCAAATATTGCTGCAACTTTCCCTCATCTACCATCTTCTGGACTTCTGTGGCAAGAGCACGACAAGTATCTGTGTTATGCCCGTGATCCCTGTGATAATCACAATACTTATTCTTGTTCCTCTTCTCCTTGGTCTCCACTGGTAGCGGCTCCGGATTGGGCAGCGTATTTTTAATCCTCTTATAAAGTTCCCCAAGTCCAATGCTCAACTTGGGAAACCTTACCCTCTGCTTTTCCCGTGGTCTATGAAATTCCTCTTCATTCCTCACCTTCTTTGGTGGTCCTTCAATGCTTTTACTTTTCGAACTACTATCAAACTGTTGCTTTGGCCTTGCTGTCGCTTCAGCCGCTGACCTTCTCGATGCTCGCGACAATTTCTCTTTCTTTTCCTTATCTGCCTTTGCATATCTATCGGCCCTATCGTACAACTCTCTGAGGCTTCCCACTGGTTCCACTGTTAACGAGTTATATATTCCAAATTCATCATACTCCAATGCATTCTTATATGCTGCTACCACGATCCCTTCATCCACCTTTCCAACCTCACTAACCTCAAGACGAAATCTCCTATTAAAATCAAAAAGATCCTCACCAACCTCTCTATGTAAGAGGAATAAGTGACTACTCTCTTTTTTGACTCCGAGATTAATCTTGTATTGCTCAAAAAATGCATCTGACAACATTCCAAAATCCTTGATTGAGTTTGTTTCTAACTGCGAAAACCAAGTCAAAGCCTTTCCCGTTAAGGTCATTGGAAAAGTTCTGCAAAGTAATTCGTCACTGTTGCCCCAAAGACTCATTGAAGCTTGAAAACGCTGGACATGCTCCACCGGGTTTCCGCTCCTGCCGTCAAAGAAATCCTTAAACTGAGGCTGGCTGAAATTGGAAGGAGGACGGTATCTTCTTATCTTCGAAACGAAAGGAGAATCCATCGACTTTCTCATGGTCAGAACCTGCTGCTCCTCGTCTTTGGATTGTCTCTGTGCTAACAACTCCTCCACTACAGCGCTAAGCTCCTTTTTGCTAATCATTTCTTCCGCTTCAGAGCCACTGTCCGCGCCTCCCCAAGTTCGTTCAAGACCTAGCCTCCTTGTCGAATGAACCCTCTCGTGCCTCGATCTTTTCGAATGTCCTTTGTCAGTTCGGACCTCCCTCCGACTGCGCCTCATACGCTCTGTTTCAACTTCATTATCTCTCCTGTCGTGAAGAAAACGACGATCATATTGGCTATTCCCGCGAAACCCATGACTCCGTGTATAGCTCCTATCTTCCTCATATCTTTGTCTATTGTCACGGCTTCTCCAACGATCATCAATATCCACGTACCTTCTTGGTGAATCATCAAGCTCTCGTCGGTTTGTCCTCCCACTTCCTGAGTGTGAAAAAGCAGGCACTTCTAGCTCCCTCCTCTTCTCCAGCGCAACTTTAAGACGCTTGTTCTCTCTCTCCAGCTGCTGTAGTCGCTCTCGGACCGTTAAATCAATGGGCGTCACCGGTGGATTGCTTCCCTGCGCGACCCGTTGGGTAGGCTGTGCAGCCTGATGATTGTTGTTCCGTGTAACTTCTTCAGGGTGTGTTGCGTAGCGGCGGCTGAGTGTTGTTGACCTTGTGACTTGACTTTGGACATGTGCGGCGACGATTCGACCGTCATTGACTCGTGTGACCAACCGACGGTTGGCTTGAACCATTGGTGGGACGATGGATTGCACTACAGGTGCTACGCCAGTTTGATCAGCTGTTGCGGCATTCATCCGTCCACCAACACGAGCTCTCACATCTCTGCTTGCTACATCACCGTCTCGTTGGTTCTGGACGCTGTGATGTTGTCCGGAAGTTCCTTCTTGAAGTCGAACTCTCCCACCGGTGGCCTACAGCGGTGAAGATCTATTAACCAGCGTATAGTTAACCCTTGGCACATGCCCCTCCGAACGAGAACGAGAAGCTGACGCTGTGGACGTCAAAGACGCCGTTCTGCCATCCCCTTCGTTGTCGATTTGAACAACAGCACTTCTCAAGGGTCGAGCATTAGCCTGTTGATTCAATTGTCCCAGGTCTGGTACTCCTTCATTTGTCTCAAGGCGATCCGTAGCTGCTGCTTCCATTGCCAAAAAAAAAAGGCTTGTCTGTTCCTTCTGTGATACCTAAATCGTCACGCAACTTTTAGAAAAGGTCGAGATGTTATTCGACCCTGCCAAGCTATGCACGTGATGCGTTTATAACTTCCAGGAAGGTAAAAAACTTCAAAACGTCTCCAAAACTTGGATACCGAATCCCGATGATCTTTTTTTTTTTTTTTGTATGTTGTTTTTTTTTTTTTTTTCCAGGGAGCGATCTCTTCTTCGTCCCCTTAGTTGGCGCCAAAAGATGTTGGTGCAAAAATAATCACCCCAACGATCTTCGAGATGTGAGAAAGTTGATCCAATCGCTACCGTTGATGAAGAATCTCCAAAGAATTGATTAAAGGAGGTGGGGGTACCTGCAAAAACACTCCGATGCTAAAATCAGCAGATGTTCTATGCAAGTATTTTGTGTAGAAAACAGAATCCATGTATCTCTTAAATTAAGCCTCTATATATAGGTAAAAATAGATGAAACCCTAGGGTTTTGTAGTTATCCTAATAACTACCCTCCTATGTACACACCCCTACAGATGACTAGATTCATGCTAAACCCTAGTTTAACATAATCTCCTGTATCTTAGATATCCTTTATCCAGAATAATAATAAATACTATTTAAGATAATTATCCTTTCCCAAACCAGGATAAATCTTTAAATAATGTTTACTAATTATTCCATGGAACCCATTTACCCAAAGATCTCTGGGCTTCTACAATAAGCCAAGCTTTGGGCTTCAACAACCAACCAACCCCGAGCCTCATCAATAAGCCGGGTGGTCCACGAACTGCTTTGGGCTTCCATGATAAGCCACAAGAGTTCCCAAACAAAATCCTCGGTTCCCATGTTAAACCGGATTCGAAACTTCGCTATAAGCCCCGTAGGTTTCTTCTATAAACCTTTCTGGATTCCTTAATAACCCGTCCGGCTTCTATAATAAGCCGGAATCAAATTGCCTTTTAAGCTTCATGCGGAACGCACGTATGCTATTTTGGATAGGGTACAAACACATATCATGCCTGTTTGCCTCGATTCGCACGCCCGAACTAGGCATGGTCGCACCTCCCGATTGCAAACTAATCTCGACCACTCAACTTTGCTTGGGACAAATTGGTGGCTTATATCACGTTTCTATGTGATATTAAGGTATGGACATGTATACCGGCTCACCATCTCGTATACCGGAGTAATCGGCCAAGACCGACCAAGCTTGGTCGTCTTGAAACACACGCCCGAAGTGGGCATGATGCACGGCTTTTGCGGCACCAGATTTCTGTTGCAAATTGATCTCGACCACTCAACTTCGCCGGACAAATTGAGTGGCCCAGATCACACTTTCACGAGACAATGAGGTATGGGCGCCTACACCCGTCATGTCGTTTGCACACATGCACGATCGTCCCTGCCAAAATTGTATCCCAAGCTTGGATTTGACCAAGCTGAAGAGTGATGCTTGCGCACCTCTTCAAAAACCCTAATTCCACCAACGGTCGCAGATGAGTGTTTCAAAGATCATCTCGTTCATCCAACTTCACCGGCTTGGTTATACAACCCCAGTCGGGGAGTTAATTGGTCGGTGGGTGTCATGGTGATCACCACCCGTCACTTTACCACATCATGATGCGATGCACATAGAATACACACGGTACTTCACAAGTATCGACTTCCTAAATAACTTAGTTATTTAATCTAGCATTACATGCTACTTTCTGTGGGCCCCACGATCCACACACTCGAGACATCAATCATGTCACAAACTGGGGGATACATCTTTGGGTATTGGTGCAGTGGTTTACAACATGCTGAATCTTGGGCATGGGCATGAAAGCACAAGCGTACGGTCTTGGGAATCTAAAAATTGATCCTAGGCATCTCAAATTAAATCATGGGCATGGGCATGAAAGCACAAGCCTACGGTCTTGGGCATCTCAAAATTGATCCTAGACATGTCAAATTTAAACTTGGGCATGTCAAATTGAATCTTGGGCATGGGCATGAAAGCATAATCCTACGGTCTTGGGCATCTCAAAATTGATCCTAGACATGTCAAATTTAAACTTTTGCATGTCAAATTGAATCTTGGGCATGGGCATGAAATCACAAGCCTACGGTCTTGGGCATCTCAAAATTGATCCTAGACATGTCAAATTTAAACTTGAGCATGTCAAATTGAATCTTGGGCATGGGCATGAAAGCACAAGCCACAGTCTTGGGAATCTCAAAATTGATCCTAGACATGTCAAATTGAATCTCGGGCATGGGCATGAAAGCAAAAGCCTACGGTCTTGGGAATCTAAAAATTGATCCTAGGAATCTCAAATTGAATCTTGGGCATGGGGATGAAAGCACACAAGCCTACTTGCCTGGCATCTCAAATTAACCTAGACATGTCAAATTTAAACTTGGGCATGTCAAATTGAATCTTGGGCATGGGCAGGAAATCACAAGCGTTTGGGCATCTTAAAATTGGTTCTAGATATGTTAAGTTTAAACTTGGGCATCAAATCAATCTTGGGCATGGGCATGAAAGCACAAATTTAAAAATTGATCTTTGACATGTCAAATTTAAACTTGGGCATGTCGAATTGAATCTTGGGTATGAAAAAAGGTCAAAGCCTACAGTCTTGGGCATCTCTAAAATTTATCCTAGATATGTCAAATTCAATCTTGGGCATGAAAGCAAAAGCATGAATCTAAAAATTGATCATAGGAATCTCAATTGAATTGGCATGGGGGATGAGCACAAGCCTACGGTCTTGGGCATCTCAAAATTGATCCTAGACATGTCAAATTTAAACTTGGGCATGTCAAATTGAATCTTGGTCATGGGATCCTAGACATGTTAAACTTAAACTTGGGCATAATCCTGGTACTGGTCTTGGGCATCTCAAAATTGATCCTAGACATGTCAAATTTAAACTTGGGCATGTCAAATTGAATCTTGGGCATGGGCATGAGCACAAGCCTACATCTCAAATTCATCCAGATATGCCTTGGGCATGGGCATCATAATCCTATTCTCAAATTGATCTTTGACATGTCAAATTAAACTTGGGTACGTCAAATTGAATCTTGGGCATGGGCATGAAACCATAATCCTACCTGGGCCTCGCATCCCAAAATTGGATCCTAGATATGTTAAGTTTAAACTTGGGCATGTCAAATTGAATTCAAGTACGGGCATGAAAGCACAAGCCTGGGCATCTCAAATCTTTGATCCAAATAAACATGTCAAATTGAATCTTGGGCATGGGCATGAAAGCACAAGCCTACAGTCTTGGGCATCTCAAAATTGATCCTAAACATGTCACCGAATTCATGGGCAATGAAGCACAAGCCTACGGTCTGGCATCTCAGAATTGATCCTAGACATGTCAAATTTAAACTTGGGCATGTCAAATTGAATCTTGGGCATGGGCATGAAAGCACAAGCCTACGGTCTTGGGCATCTCAAAATTGATCCTAGACATGTCAAATTTAAACTTGGGAATGTCAAATTGAATCTTGGGCTTGTGCTTTCAAAATTGATCCTTGACATGTCAATTTAAACTTGGGCATGTCAAATTGAATCTTGGGCATGGGCATGAAAGCACAAGCCTACGGTCTTGGGCATCTCAAAATTGATCCTAGACATGTCAAATTGAATCTCTAGCATGGGCATGAAAGCAAAAGCCTACGGTCTTGGGAATCTAAAAAATTGATCCTAGGCATCTTAAATTGAATTTTGGTCATGGCATGAAAGCACAAGCCTACGGTCTTGGGCATCTCAAAAATTGATCCTAGACATGTCAAATTTAAACTTGGCATATCAAATTGAATCTTGGGCTTGGGCATGAAGAACAAGCCTACGTTCTTGGGCATCTCAAATTGATCCTAGAGATAAAATTTATTCTGGGCATGTGGCATGAGTTATCAAGCCTACGGTCTTGGGCATCTCAAAATTGATCCTGTGACATGTCAAATTTAAACTTGGGCATGTCAAATTGAATCTTGGGCATGGGCATGAAAGCACAAGCCTACTAGGTCTTGGGCATCTCAAAATCGATCCTAGACATGTCAAATTTAAACTTGGGAATGTCAAATCAATCTTGGGCTTGGGCATGAAAGCACAAGCCTACATTCTTGGGCATCTCAAAATTGATCCTTGACATGTCAAATTTAAACTTGGGCATGTCAAATTGAATCTTGGGCATGGGCATGAAAGCACTAGCCTACGGTCTTGGGCATCTCAAAATTGATCCTAGACATGTCAAATTTAAACTTGAGCATGTCAAATTGAATCTGGGCATGGCTAGACATGTCAAATTGAATGTCTTGTTACGGGGCATGAAAGCAAAGCTCACTAGGCCTGGGAATCTAAAAATTGATCAGGGCATCTCAAATTGAATATTGGGCATGGGCATGAAAGCACAAGCTCACGGTCTTGGGCATCTCAAAATTGATCCTAGACATGTCAAATTTAAACTTGGCATGTCAAATTGACTTTGAGGCATGAAAGCATAATCCTACGGCCTGGGCATCTCAAAATTGACATCCTAGACATGTCAAATTTAAACTTGGGAATGTCAAATTGAATTGGGCAAGGTCACGAAAGCACAAGCCTACGGTCATGGGCATCTCAAATTGATCCTTGGCATGTCAAATTTAAACTTGGGCATGTCAAATTGAATCTTGGGCATGGGCATGGAAAAGACTAGCCTCTACAGCTCCAGTAACCCAAAATTGGATCCTAGACATGTCAAATTGAATTTCGGGCATGGGCATGAAACCAAAAGCCTACGGTCTTGGGAATCTAAAAATTGATCCTAGGCATCTCAAATTGAATCTTGGGCATGGGCATGAAATCACATGCCTACTTGGGCATCTCAAAATTGATCCTAGACATGTTAAATTTAAACTTGAGCATGTCAAATTGAATCTTGGGCATGGGCATTAAAGCACCAGCCTACAGTCTTGGGAATCTCAAAATTGATCCTAGACATGTCAAATTTAAACTTGAGCATGTCAAATTGAATCTTAGGCATGGGCATGAAAGCACAAGCCTACAATCTTGGGAATCTCAAAATTGATCCTAGACATGTCAAATTGAATCTCGGGCATGGGCATGAAAGCAAAAGCCCTACGGTCTTGGGAATCTAAAAATTGATCCTAGGAATCTCAAATTGAATCTTGGGCATGGGCATGAAAGCACAAGCCTACGGTCTTGGGCATCTCAAAATTGATCCTAGACATGTCAAATTTAAACTTGGGCATGTCAAATTGAATCTTGGGCATGGGCATGAAAGCACAAGCCTACGGTCTTTGGCATCTCAAAATTGATCCTAGACATGTCAAATTTAATCTTGGGCATGGGCATTAAAGCACAATCCTACGGTCTTGGGCATCTCAAAATTGATCCTAGACATGTCAAATTTAAACTTGGGCATGTCAAATTGAATCTTGGGCATGGGCATGAAAGCACAAGCCTACGGTCTTGGGCATCTCAAAATTGATTCTAGACATGTCAAATTTAAAGTTGGGCATGTCAAATTTAAACTTGGGCATGGGCATGAAAGCACAAGCCTACGGTCTTGGGCATCTTAAAATTGATCTTAGATATGTTAAATTTAAACTTGGGCATGTCAAATTGAATCTTGGGCATGGGCATGAAAGAACAAGCCTACAGTCTTGGGAATCTCAAAATTGATCCTAGACATGTCAAATTGAATCTCGGGCATGCGCATGAAAGCAAAAGCCTACGGTCTTAGGCATCTCAAAATTGATCCGAGACATGTCAAATTTAAACTTGGGCATGTCAAATTGAATCTTGGGCATGGGCATGAAACCATAATCCTACAGTCTTGGGCATCTCAAAATTGATCCTAGACATGTCAAATTTAAACTTGGGCATGTCAAATTGAATCTTGGGCATGGGCATGAAAGCACAAGCCTACGGTCTTGGGCATCTCAAAATTGATCTTTGACATGTCAAATTTAAACTTGGGCATGTCGAATTGAATCTTGGGCATGGGCATGAAAGCACAAGCCTACGGTCTTGGGCATCTCAAAATTGATCCTAGACATGTCAAATTGAATCTCGGGCATGGGCATGAAAGCAAAAGCCTACGGTCTTGGGAATCTAAAAATTGATCCTAGGCATCTCAAATTGAATCTTGGGCATGGGCATGAAAGCACAAGCCTACGGTCTTGGGCATCTCAAAATTGATCCTAGACATGTCAAATTTAAACTTGGGCATGGGCATGAAAGCACAAGCCTACGGTCTTGGGCATCTCAAAATTGATCCTAGACATGTCAAATTTAAACTTGGGCATGTCAAATTGAATCTTGGGCATGGGCATGAAATCACAAGCCTACGGTCTTGGGCATCTAAAAATTGATCCTAGATATGTCAAATTTAAACTTGGGCATGTCAAATTGAATTTTGGGCATGGGCATGAAATCACAAGCCTACGTTCTTGGGCATCTCAAAATTGATCCTTGACATGTCAAATTTAAACTTGGGCATGGGACAGAAAGCAAAAGCCTACGGTCTTGGGAATCTAAAAATTGATCCTAGGCATCTCAAATTGAATATTGGGCATGGGCATGAAAGCACAAGCCTACGGTCTTGGGCATCTCAAAATTGATCCTAGACATGTCAAATTTAAACTTGGGCATGTCAAATTGAATCTTGGACATGGGCATGAAAGCATAATCCTACGGTCTTGGGCATCTCAAAATTGATCCTAGACATGTCAAATTTAAACTTGGGCATGTCAAATTGAATCTTGGTCATGGGCATGAAATCACAAGCCTACGGTCTTGGGCATCTCAAAATTGATCCTAGACATGTCAAATTTAAACTTGAGCATGTCAAATTGAATCTTGGGCATGGGAATGAAAGCAAAAGCCTACGGTCTTGGGCATCTCAAAATTGATCTTTGACATGTCAAATTTAAACTTGGGCATGTCGAATTGAATCTTGGGCATGGGCATGAAAGCACAAGCCTACAGTCTTGGGCATCTCAAAATTGATCCTAGACATGTCAAATTGAATCTCGGGCATGGGCATGAAAGCAAAATACTACGGTCTTGGGAATCTAAAAATTGATCCTAGGCATCTCAAATTGAATCTTGGGCATGGGCATGAAAGCACAAGCCTACGGTCTTGGGTATCTCAAAATTGATCCTAGACATGTCAAATTTAAACTTGGGCATGTCAAATTGAATCTTGGGCATGGGCATGAAAGCACAAGCCTACGGTCTTGGGCATCTCAAAATTGATCCTAGACATGTCAAATTTAAACTTGGGCATGTCAAATTGAATCTTGGGCATGGGCATGAAATCACAAGCCTATGGTCTTGGGCATCTTAAAATTGATCCTAGATATGTTAAATTTAAAC